>RJWJ010004452.1:0-75957 GCA_004363605.1 Indri indri
TAGACTTCACGCTGCTGTCAGAATACCATTTCACAATAAAATTTAACATCAATTCTGTTTCTTATTCATGGGCTCTCAATGGCTCCTAATGGCTACTGAATATAATACCGTCTCATCATCTTGACACTTACCATCCACAATTTGAATATATACCTATAAGACATAGAGAAGCTTCTCTCCTCCATACATCCATACCCTTTGTTCTTGCACAATTTCCTCAATTTGAAATGCTGCCTCCTCTCTCCCAACCAGAGACTCATTCTACTTGTGAAAACCCTATTCATCTTTTCAGGCTTATATCAAGTTTCATACTATTTGTGCAAATTTTCCCATTTTCATCTGATTATGAATTTTCCTTCCTGATGATCCTGGTATTTGTCATTCACATGCTTCATTGTACTTTACCTAATGTTACCTGGTTTATAGTTATGTATGTGCTTTACCTATTCTATTTCTTTAACTGGTTAAGTTAAAGAGATTATGAGTCTAATTATTTATCTTTGTAAATTCTTCTGTAAGATGACTGCGTCTTTCATAAAGTTTTTGTGCTAGAGATATTTCTGAAGTAAATTGAGGAGCTTCAAGAATTCTTTACAGATTTGCATGGCAATAGATTGCATATGCCTAGTATGCCTACCCTCAACTTTTATGAAGATATATAAGATCACAAATAATGGCATTAGCCCTGTGTATTAAATATAAGGAATGTCTGCCAAAATCTGGGCAGAATATTTACCAGCTACTTTATTAATGAGAAAACAATGAGTAACACCTTCTTAAACTCTGAACTCTATGCTGTTCTATGAGCAAGTGAGAGTTCACTAAAGAAGGTGAGGGAAACACTGATTCACCCCTACTATCTCCACCTAATTTCAGGATTCACAGACCTACATGGGGCATAAAAGGAGGTCATAATCTCCAGCACCATGAGACCATCTTGTCAACCAAACCAATTCTGCAAATTGTCCTTTCTTGTCCCCCTGACACTTTCTCTTGACTTTCTCTGCCCAACATAAAAGTGGCAGAAAGTATGGGCAGCTCAGAGCATGTAGCATTATGAGATGCTTAACTACTTAAGAAAAACCATTATGGTATTAATTTTGCATATAGGATTAGCAAATATTTTAAAGCTAGCACTCAATGTGGGTATAGCAAGGTGGGCATCTAATATACTGTAAGTAGAATGTAAACTGGTATAACCTTCCTAGAAAGCAATTTAAAATATGCATCAAGAGACACTTTAAAGAGATATACTCTTTGACCTAGTAGCATGCCTTCTGTGAAACAGTCCTAAGAAATAGATATTTGAATGAAGATTTAAGTTATCTTTGTCTGAGAGAGTATAAGGAGAAGATAAAGGACAGATGCTTGTAGAATGTGCAGTCCTAGGATGTACAAGAAAGAAGAGGAGCCAGGGAGAGGGACAGAGAGAGGACCTCAAAGAACACAATGCATCAGAAGTCAATGGAGGAGAAAGCTTTAAGAAATCAGGGCGGTCAAGTATTAAACACTCCACTAAAGCCAAATTAGACGAATACTCAGTTGAGACCATTTTAAATTTAATTATTAAATAAAATTTTTTTAAATAAAAGAATAATAAATTTAGTTGTAAATAGAATATAAGTTTTGACAGCAGTTCCACTGAGGCAGAACCAGGTAACAAGAAGCTATAATGCAAGTTAGCGCATAGTGAACAGTAACAGGTACCAAATGTAAACCACATTTCCAAATACTTGACAGCGAAGAATTTGGTCCACAACCATTTATGAAAAACATACGCTGGGGGTGGAGGTAGGGGACAGAGAGGAAACGAAGAGAAATGAGACCAAGCTCTTTCTTCCAAGGAGGTTGCAGTCTGCCAAATCTCTTGGAGACTGGCTTCAGTGGGGCTGTGTATTGCTAGTGGCCTCTTTTGCCTCAGTGTTTAAGGTTCTCCATTTTCTTCCCAATGTAGAATACACTTACAAATTCCTTTTCTCAGATTACTTACTCTCTAGGCATCTTCTAACTCATTGTTGTTTGTACTTGCAGAATCTATATCTCACTTCTTTTACTAATTGCTCTTGCTTATACAAAGCAAAAGAAAAAGTCCAGTTTTTGGACATTCTGGGTTGCTATGGCACCTTAACAAACAAAAACTATTCATCTGTAGTTTTTCTTTCTTTAAAAAAAAATCACCCAATTCATCTCTCTGAACTGAGTTATTTATACTATGGTGAAAAGGGAACTTAATGATCCTGCCAACTCTTAAGTGTGTGACTTCATATGACAGAGTCTGGCATGAGGCTTGTTTCCAGGAGGCGGCAATGACTTCACGAGAAGACAGTAACACTCACTAGTGCTCCTCTGATCAACGGTTTGCATTTAAGAGATGAGAGGGTGATCACCAGACCTGGGTCAATAAATCAAAGGGACATCACTGGCCTAATGGACATGCACACTCGGGTAGAGATTAATTCATTCAGGAGACCCTGTGGATAACCAAAGTTGTGAACCCAAAACATAATTTCATTTTAGCAGTAAGAAAAATGAAGAGAAATGGGAGTGGATGTTATAGCTCCTGATCGAAGCAGCCTTTGATGAAAGGTATTGTGGAGGTGTTTGAGAGAAGTAAGAGTCATCCCAGGTTAAACACATGCTCCCTGATTTCCTGGCTTACATTCTAAGAAGGAAAGGCCTGCAAGGCTAACTGCGATCAGTCAACAGTGACTGTGGGAAAGAATGACGCCCGCTGTATAATTTGGGATCTTTGAACCATGATGGTTGTGCTTCACTGTTGCTTTTCAGTGCTGTTGAGAATATTTTCCTTGTTTGTCTGAACCATTCTGTCTGCTGTTTCTTTGAGACCAGCCCTTGCTCTTGTTCTATTCCTTCTACACTTATTTATTGTGAGGGAATAGTAATCGGTTTTATAGAAAGGCTGATGAGTTTACTTAATTGCTGATTGTATTATTCCCCTTAATTCTCATCTATGGTGCTTGGCAAGCAGACAGATGCCATCATCAGAGTTACTTCTTTGCCATTCGAGGTCTATTGTTGCCATCATTCAAGAAGCAATACTTTAAGAACAGAGCTCTGAGTCCTTCTAATTACTGCAGTCAACACAGTTTTCAACTTTTTCAAATTACTTTTGGGCCCATCCTTCCTCTTACTTTCTCTCTTTTGCTCCCTTCCTTCCTTCCTTGTCTCCTTTCTTCCTCTTCCTCCTTCCTTCCTCCCACAAATGCTCATTAAGTCTGGGCAGTTCGCTAAATGCTGGAGTCACAGGGATAACAAGAAAGCTTTGGTACTTAGCCTTGGGGGACTTGCAGTAGCTGGAGGAGAATTCATTGTATTTGTAATTCCCTGTTCAAATTTGATGTGTTTCAAAAAGGTAAGTACTATGGGAGGGTAGAATAGAGGTTACTAAAGAAGCCTTCACTAAACAAATAATATTTAAACTGAAACGTGAAGGATAAATGGGCCATATTTATATGTAATTAGAATCTGTCCTCTAATGCAGTGACGCTGTTCACTACTTTATTAAACCTCTTGATGACTTCATTTCTCCCTTTAAAAAAAAGCCTTCAACCCTCACCATCTCACGAGTTTGTTAAAGTGCTTTGGGACAAAGGGAGGATTCAGGGGCTTTACAAGGAAACAACTAACAATTTTTTAAGGAAAAAAATAGCAATGGCCACAATAATGGATGTATATCAGTTTCAACTGAATGTCAGGAAACTGTTCATAACATAAATTCATTGGTTCATAAACCCTGAAGAACCTCTGTGAGAATGATATCAGAAAACTCATAATGGATCAAAACACAGAAATAATTGACCAACAAAAGGAAAAATGATAAATTTATAATAGATAATAGATAAACATAAGATAATTTACCATTCAGGAAAAAAAAATAATGTCAAGCACCATACCGTGCAAGTTCTTTATAGAAATAAATAGGATCTGAGTTTTTAGGAAAATAATTTTAGAAAATCATTTGTGGCACATGAATCTGGGGCCTTTGCTCAAAGCCTAGGGTCTCTATGGGGAAGGGATGAGGGACAAACTACAGGTGAGCTGTGGTATCTCTACTGGGCAGCCCAGTCTGTTGGGATATGGATATCATACATACACAATTGACCCTTGAACTCCACAGAGCTAAGGGTGCCAATCCCCTCACAAGTGGAAAATCCACAAATAAATTTTAACTTCCCCAAAACTTAATTACCAACAGCCTACTGTTGAACAAAAGTCTTACTGATAACATAAACAGTCAACTAACACATTTTTATATATGTTTTATATTCTGTATTCTTACCATAAAGTAAAATAAAGAAAAGAGAATGTTATTAAGAAAATCATAATGAAGAGAAAACACATTCACTACTCATTAAGTGGAGGTGGATCATCATAAAGGTCTTCATCTGTCTCGTCTTCACCTTGAGTAGGCTGAAGAGGAAGAAGTGAAGGAGGGGTTGGTCTTGCTGTGTCAGAGGTGGCAGAGGCAGAAGAAGTGGAAGGAGTGGAATAGGAGGCAGGAGAGGCAGGCACACTCAGTGTAACTTGTATTGAAAAAAACCTGTGTATAAGTGGACCTGTGCAGTTCAAACTCATGTTGTTCAAGGGTCAACTATATATACACACCCACACATATACACACAGTTATATATATACACACACACACACACACACACACATATACACACAGTTATATATATATATACATACACACACACATATACACACAGTTATATATATATACACATACACACATATACACACAGTTATATATATATACACACACACATATACACACAGTTATATACACACAGTTATATATATATACATACACACACACATATACACACAGTTATATATATATATACACACACACGTACACACAGTTATATATATATACACACACATATACACACAGTTATATATATATACACACACACACATATACACACAGTTATATACATACACACACATACACACAGTTATATATATACACACACACACATGTACACATATATATACACACACACGTATACACAGTTATATATATATACACACACACATATACACACAGTTATATATATATATACATACACACACACACATATACACATATACATATTTGACCATAAGATAGACATTTCATCCATTTTATTACCTAGGAATGTCTTTCTGAAGTACCTGGGAGCCATCCTTTGAAATACAAACAAGGGAGGGAGCACTCCTATTTCCCAGTTTCTGTGAGAGTAGGATCCTAATTTCAGTAGGCACCTTACTCCACATAGCAAAAGTATCTACTGTCATAAAGACATGAGAAGTTTGTTTTTCCTCTGGGAGAAGCCAATTAGCTAACAAAGATGGGGGCTCTAATTACCATGCTAAAGTAAGGATAAACTATGCGTGGCAACCAGTGCTGTCAAGTCCTCTTATTTGAGGACTAGTTGTTGTTTATCTTGAAAACATGTATGCAATGGGTTGTATCAGCTTGGTTATATAAGAAAATAAGATTCCTTTTGTTTTTGCAATTTCTTAATGCATTGCCTGTCATGTGCGTCACATTCTGGTTTAATGCCTATTCAATAATAAAAGTGTTTTCTTTCCTTACTATCTTCGTGGGAGGAGTCCTGGATTAGAAGAATGTTTTGTTTTGAATTCTATTTTCCCAACACTCTATGCTCATTTTATCTCCCACAGCCAGTTCATCCTCCACATGGCAGCCAGAGGTCGCTATCTATAAGACAGTTTCAGCAATTGAATTCCCTTCTAAAACTCCTTACTGACTTACCATCGGCTCTGAGAAAACAACTCTATTTAATGAGCATTTCTGTGTCCCAGATACTACAGTAAGGACATGTATTATTATCCCATTTAACTCTCACAGCAACCCTGTGAAATAAGTACTATTATCCCAGTTATACAGACGAATGAATATGAAACTTGCTATAGCTCCTGCAGGTGATAAAAGTCTTAGCTGCGATTGGAAACCAGTCAGGACAGTCCGTATCCAAAATCCCTCTATATTAGACTTCCAAACCCTGGCTCTCGCTGCCTTTTCATTCTACACTTCATAAATGCTGAAGGTCTATAGTCTATAGTTCACTTAACCTACCTGTCTTTTTTTTTTTTTCACAGAGTGTAGACCTTTCCAATTTTAAGAGTGTATAAATGGTGCAAAAACTATAATTCAAAACATATACACACAAAAAGTACAGTATATGACTCTCAAAACACAGGATGAGTGCAATCTTTTATGAGATATGCTGTAAGAAACTACTATTAATCTTTCAATAAAATCGAAGAAATGGTTATTCTAAAATTATCTGTGAAAAGAACAAATGATAATAGCTGGAATTTTTTTTAGGAAAAAAGGAGATAACTTACCTTACTATATAGTAACATGTATGTAAAGTTGCAGTGATTAAAACACTGTGATATAATAACTAAAGATATATGAAATCACGGAGTCTGAAAATCATCTTACATATATTTGAGAGTGTGATGTAGGTAATTTTAAATTAGCATGAAAAGTATAGACATTCTTAGTCCAACACCACTTATCAATACAGCCTCTGTTTTATCTACTAGCCATAATAAGCATTTTTCTCATGATCCAACTAATCATGGAAACATGGCACAAAATGATAAGCAAAAGACCAAATCATTCTGTGGAGAAGTCATTCTTTGTCCATTCCCAGTCTAGACCCTGAACACTCAACTCCTTTCTCACAATTGGTTTCTCAGCAGAAGTGGTGGTTTTTAAAAGGATTTGCATAGTGAAAAAGTTATATAGGAAGACTAGTAACAGCAATTGGAAGATGCATTATGTTATTAATAAGAAAACTCTGTTTCTCTGTATTACTTTGCTTTCAGAAATATTTTTAAATCAAAGCAGAGAACACACACATTTAATGGGGATTGATATGTGCTTTGAGGAAAGAAGAAATCCTAAACTTTAGAACAATCAACTAAATTTTAAGACCACATCAGTAAATTTAAAATTGAAATTCATTTCATTTCTATCCAGTATCACATAGGTTCCCAAACTTTTTCAGTTCATAGCATTCTTAGTATCTCAGTATTTTTTTTCAAGGCATCTTTGGTTTTTTTTATTAAATGGCTTCAAACTGCTTAATAAGTTATCTATATACTGACAAATTTGTAGCCATTTGATGAACTAATACACATAGATTCAAAAATATTTTATTTCATTCATAAATAATCGTAACAACTTACTGATGGAATATGTGTTAGTCGCTACAAATTTCTCAAGCTGGATTCCATCACCCCTTCCTCATTTCCTATTTCACATTTATTTTTGTGCAGTATTTGCTTTTGTTTCCCCTATGCACCTAAAAGAGTGCCTGGCACAAAGCAGGTGCTCAATAAATACTTATTAAATGAATTAACAGGGGCATGGAGTTGGAGAGGACTGGGTTTCCATCCTGGCTTTGCTAGAAACCAACTATATGATTTTGGACTTAATCTCTGTAAGTATCAGTTCTTATTTTTGTAAAAGAGAAATAGTAAAAGTTAATGACTATCTGGATTATTTTAATGATTTAATGAACAACTGAAATGTTCAATGATATCTGACATTTGTAACTGCCTAATTAGTAATAATTTTTAATATTATTACTACCATTCCAGCTTTTTTCATAGTTACAAAGTTTTCTAGAAGGCAATTTTAAAAATATGACAATAATAAATAACTGTAGTCAAAATCCTAAAGGGAAATAGATTAGAATTAGATTTAAGGAATTCTTAGAAGTTCTATTCTAGATGGGAATTCAAAGATGTGGTGAAAATAGCACAGAAAACCTAGTTTAAATCAGATTTCCGCCTCTTAGCATGTTTGCTGCTACTTAAACTCTCTGACCTTCAGTTTCTTTTTTATAAGTGAGACTAAATGATAACACTCCTCGGAGGAATGCTCTTAGGAAAAGTAGAAGAAATGATCTCCTTTATCTCCATGTAAAGAAGAGGCTAGGGATGGCTGCCTGATGGAATTTTGGGTCTCAAGACTGGGGATTGAGTGATTCCTCACCACCATAAATTACAGCATGTGAATATATTGCTGAAGTTAGTATCCGAAGGAGTTTTCTATATAATCTTGACATAGGCTATCTAAAATTTGACTACTTTATCTATCATAGTTTGATCTGGAAAATCAAAACCATTCTAAGTATTCTACACAGAAAAGAAATTAATACCAAGGATCAGAGGCTCACAAAGCAATGGGAGGGGCTGGTGGAAGCAGGGGAATAAGGGACAGGATAGCCTCTGCTGGCTTCCAGCTAGCTCAGTGTGCAAGAATTGCCTACACAGTTGCTGTCTGCTCTCACATGTCATACGTCATGTGAAAGCCTCTCGTTGATTCTCACATAAAACAGAAATCTGCTAGCAAAAAAGTATAGAAAAAGTAGTTTCTGGGCTTCCAGGGCCTGAGCCATGGGAGAGAATGTAGAAGGGAGCAGGAATGCTAATGAGAAGCCAAAATCAAAGTCTAACCAAAAAATATAAAATTAGCAAAGAAAGAAACAAAAAACAAAGACTAACAGGGCAAGGAAGAAAGGAAAAGCCTAAATATAAGATAAGAGCATCAAAGGAAGGGACCAAGGGCAGAGCCGTGGTGAAGGACAGAGCAAAGACAGCCTCTAGGATATTTCTGTGCTGATCAGAAGCTCCATCTCCCCTTTAGGAAAAACTCAGGGATAGAAAGAATGGTGTCTTGCTACCCAGTGCAATTAGGTGAGGGACTTTCCAGGTTGTACGCACAGTCTTCTTCTTTGGTCAGCATTCCCAGGGGTTCACACCTCTAATGCAGCCCCTAGGTTAACCTGGATCTCACTGAGACCCTACTGCTGAGATCAGAGCACCTGGTGAAAGGTAGCAGGCACCAGAGCTAAAGCGTAGCCCAATAAGAGCATTTATAAAACGGGGCTACTTCTGCCAGTCCCTGGTGTATCAATATTATGAGCAAAGGAAGGAAAAAAACTTTAGTTGCCTCCATCTTAGGCAATATCCACAGTGGCAAAGTTTCACTAAAATCTTAGTTAAATTTCATTTTATAGCCTTGAAATGCTTCTTAACTCTCACCATATATTTAAGGTTCTTTTCCTTGCTTTCAAGGAAACAATAAACTGTGAAAGCTTTTGTTCTCAAGAAAATCACACCAAGATTTGTATATACCTGTTTTCAGAAAGATAGATTTTCCTTTGTTGTAGCAAACGGAATACATGTTTGCAAAATTCCTTGGAGACTCTTAGTTCAAAAATCCTGCCAGCTCATTTTTCAATGTTAGCCTCAAAAGAGGGACCTGCTTATTGATCTCAACTTATTTCTGTCCTCAGGAATAATAAAAGGAGTCAGAAAACAGTTTACTTAGAATTATGTTAAGGTAGATAATTTTGTTTATTGGTGTTTACCCACAAATGTGGGGTGGAAAACCTGCTAGCACTTTTGGAAGAATTCAACTCACAGGCAGTGGTCTAAAACCAATGTGATAATATGAGTGCTGTGTGATACGATTGTGAATACAGTATAAAAATCCAGCAGAATAATTCTTTGAATGGCTTCCAGAACCTCTTGATACCCTAAAATTTTTGTCCCATTGCTTATCTCAGAACTGAAATTAGGCATAGTCAAGAAAAGGGACTTGTCCTGCCTTTTAGCAAACACTTAATGAGTCATCTGGGGGTATATGTTCTCTATTCCCATCTCCTTTATGGAAATAGGTGTCTTATAAAGCCCCCCTGTTAAAGGGATAGAAAAAGTGGTTAACATTAATTGCACCAGGAATGGTAAAACCCAAGTAGTCAAAGACAGGTGTTGTCTAGTGGACTGCAGCTGTTCCCACTCTGCTCATTGCAATGATCTGAGAGTATAGGTACCATGGGATCCTTTATTGGTAACAGTATTTATTGCCAGTCACTATTACAAATTTCTAATATTTTAAACAGCCTATGCTATAAGTATCATCATCATCATCATCATCTCACAGTTTAAAAAACTAAGGCACAGGGCAGCTAAGGACCTTGCCCACACAGATAGTAAGTGAGCGAGTTGGGATTAACACTCAGGCAATTTGGCTCCAGAGGCCATGCTAGGGACCCTTGGAGCACTGGCCCAAGCTGTTAAGGCAGTGCGTGCCCACACACAAACTTATAGTGGGTGCTATAACATTTGCCAATAGCAAATTTCTCACCTCCTATCCTAGGTACTTGGTAAGAACTAGTGGGAGGCCATGAAAAGATGATTTGCTTTCCCAAGTGGATGTCTGAAGACTTCTGATAAAAATCCATCAATTCCTAAAGACTTGAGTACTGAGTTTATATTTATTCACTACTCAGACAACTCCTCCTTTTTAATGTACTAAAAAGTTCTTCTGACCTATTTTATTATAAGCAAGATTAAAATATGTTGTAGCAGAAGGGTCGGTGGTTCTGCCAGACCCTGCATGTAGTAGCATAGGCCATTTCCTGTGAAGTACTCATTGGGGCACTCTAACCGGTCCTTTGCTAAAGCCAAGAGGCCCAGGAAGTATTTAAAAATCAAGCTACCCAGCTGGACAGGGTACAATGCTAAGGAGATCATATGTTGCAGTTTTTCTGGGACAGTCTAGATTTACTCCTGCTATCCATGTGCAGTTATGAATAGAATCCACTTTCACTTCCAAAAGTCCTTCAGTGTGGACTGAAATAATTATATGATCACTCTGGACATCTTCCACCTCTTCATCTGCATAGCCAGGCAGGAGCGCCTAGTCTCAGGCTTCTTTGGGGGGATGAGTTGCTGGCTGCATCCTCTAGAAATCAGAAACTCGGGAATCCCGTGGACACTCACATCTAAGCAGAAAGCCTGATGACCTCAAGGAGTTCTGGGATCATGTGATTATTTTTTTCTTCTAAGTTTCTTTCAGGGAGTTTCTGGTTAAGCATAAAGTATTCAGAAATTTTTTTGTGTGTATGTCTTTATTCTCCCATTGCATATGAAGAGCTGGTTTTTTTGTTTTTTTGGTTTTTTTTAATCAGTACATTGCTGTTGGTTCCTCTCTTTTCCAGAAAGTCTCCATTAGCATAACAGGAAAAGCACATAGCTAGACTATATATTCACATTAAAAGTAAGTCGCTCAAGGAAATTGGGGACAGATTTTATTGACAGGGAAAAATAACAGTAACACCTGAGCCATGATTCCATTCATCACTCACAAATTCCAGCAATCATTGGCCAAATGGATCCATTGTTATTGACAATCATTGAAATTCAATGCTCAGTTCTTTCAATCTGAAAATCTTTTGAAGATCTTCAAGCATGCCTTACTGACATCTCTGAAAAGGCTTGTGGCCTAAGCCATTATCTAATACCTTACTCATTTTTAGTTTTGTAAGGAGCAAAATGATATGCCATATTAGGAGCAAGAGGGTGATAAAGAACAGGCCAGTTTAAGAAAGGCCTTATTGTTAGAGGGACGTGGAAGAGGCCAAATCTAAGCATTGCTGCCCTCCGAAGTTTGCTTAAGATCATGTGTGCCAGGTACACTCTCCCCCCACAACTTCCATTACTTACCCCTGCATAATATCTTCCCCCTTCCTCACCTTCCAGCCCAGATCACAAGCAAGCTGAACCTAGAGGTTATCTCCACACCCGCAAAGTATCTATTCCCTGTTCTAGCAGCAACTTCACTCACTCAAAGTGTAAATATTCTACTCCCACTTCAATAAGCAAATAGCCATATATCACATAGGATTTCTCATATGAGTAGATAATGAATTATTAAAGGATTAAAATAAGCTTTTATGAATATAACATTTAATTTGAGCTTGAGCCTTAAGGAAGAGGTGGTGTTCTACTCTATAGCAAGATAAATTTGGCCTGACATTTGTTCAAAGTAATAGAAAGAAAGGAAAATGTAATGAACAACTTGTTTTAGTTTTCATGAATATATTAGAGACTTGCTTCTGAAGATGAAGCATATTGACCCTGAGTATATAGAGTATTGCTTCTAAAGTGTTTTAGCTGTTAACAACAGCTGTGATGGTCCTGCCTATATTCAGACTTTGAAAAACAGATGGCTGTTAATAAGTAGTGATTCTGTGGAACTATATAATTTATGAAACCCAAACATTAAAAATTATAACCAGAAAACTTTGTCTACCCTTCACTGTGTACCCATTAATAATGAGACGGATGAACTAAACACCAAGGGAGGAAACCTGGGTCATCTATTTTCCTACAACATGAGGAGCATTATTCTAGACTTTTTGACAGAAAATGACTGTCCAGACCCTTCAAGTCCAAATATAACAGCTAGATTTTCTTTCACGTTTTAATTCCTATAGAAGGAAAATGCCGAGGCAAAAACATTTAAGAAAAAGTTATTTACTCACAAAGATAGTTTGAAAGGGAGCCAGATTTCAGAAAAATTCGTTCATCAAACAAAAATACAATATGTATTTAAAGGAAAAAAATGCAAAATTACCAGGTTATCAAATCTACACTTAGTCTGTTCATGGTAGAAAAGAAGCAGTGTTCCCATGAGATTATCCTATCCAAGAAGATCCTGACATTGTCTCAAGTATCAGCACTACAGAAGTCAAGGATGAAGATGTTTTTCTTAGGCAGCCAGTTAACTTACGGAGAACACTTAAGGTTTCACTTATTTTGAAATAGATGTAAACATAGTGACTCTTCCTTTGGCTTGATTTGAGGTGCAAAGTTTTGTCATTTTGTTTTTGTTTTGTTCTTTTGTTTGTTTGTTTTCTTGGTCTTAGGATGTGATGTGAACCTTTACCTATAACTGTGGCCTGCCAAGATGTCAATTTTGCTTTCATGCTCCAAACTGTTAATAGAGGTTGTTGGGGCATGAAAAATTCTGAGATGCCTCATTTGGAGTAAGTATCAGACATCATATTTGAACAGAAGTTCAGCGGGACTATTTCTGTCCGACACTTTATTTTTTCAAGCTCCGCTCAATTTCAATGACCTTCTTTTAAATACAAATATACTGCAACAGGAGAGAAGTAACCTGGTAAAAGTCACACATCCATCACACAGTACAATTCTGACTTGACACCAGGTGTTCTAATGAGTACTCTAACACACATATGATGGGGGCTGTCAAGGAAGGGGTACTTACGAATATTTGTTGGATGAAAAAATTCTCTTTTCATTTCAACAACCTGTATACACTCCAAAAATTAAAATCACCATATCACACTCTGGAACGCATCCATTCAGAGTATTTATACCTGCTCCACTATAATGGTGTCTTTTTCAATGTGGAGAGAATTCATTTTTAAAGAAATATCAAGTTGAATGATCCTTGTATGCAATATAATCAGCGAGTGACCATGGTATGGGGGAGCTCATTTCATTTGCCAGAAGTCTCAGTGTGACTCTCTGGCTGCCCGGTAAGTAGCAGAATGAACTAATTATGTGAGGCAAATGTATGTTAATTATATAGTTCCATAGAAGGTTGCATTTCTGCCCTACTTCTTTTGTAAAGAGCCAATTGTTTATTCCAAAAATTTGATTCCTTTTGGTCTTTATTGGGTTTCTTGGTGGTTCCTTTTCTCATAATGAATACTTAGCTTAGCCAAGATATTTTTTCTAGTTTTGCTTTAAAGTGCACTGGTTTTCATGAAAATTCACTCAAATAATGTGCTCCTTGTATCTTTTTCTCAAAGATGAATTGTCTTTTTCAGTTTGAGTCTGGCAAACGTAGGGCTTCTTACTCAGCTCCAGTACCATCACTTAGAAGTGGAAAAGGGCCAGAATACATGTTTTATAAATTCTTGCGAAATACGCTGCCGCTTTTGGTCACTTAATTTTCAGGCCTCACCACAGATGGCAAATCCTACAGCAAGGAGTGCTTTGAGACCAGCGGGCTCACAATAACCGGCAGTTTGTTGTAGTGTACTCAAAAACTGTTTTGAGCCTGAACATCCTCTGCATGAGGTACTTCCATTTAAAAATATTACTATAAGATTTAAGGACTGTAAAGCCTAACTCTTTTTGTACCTTAATATTTAAATGTTAAACAATAATCAGATGCCAAAGATGTTATGGAAAGTTCAGCACTTGTTCCTGAGACCACATCAGAAAAATGAGGATAAGTAATTTGAGAAGAAAAAAGAGAAATTTATTAATTTGCTGACAATTGAAGAATGTGACAGACTCGTGGCTTAAAGTACCATAGTCCTCCCTGTAAGCATAAATACAGAGCTTTTAAAGGGAGTTTTCAGCTTGGGGCTATTGCTGTTTAACTACAGTTGATGGTCCTGTTAGACCCCATCTCCAGGGAAGATGAGCTATCTGCTGTGGTGTTAATACAAAAAAAAAAAAAACAAAGATTACTGGCCTCAGGCAGGGATGCAGGTTTTAAAACATTGACAGCCACACTAGTAAAAAAAATTTTTTCCCTGTGGCCACGGTATTTTATTAAAACAAAACGATCCTTTCTAATTTGTTATTTTTTTAATTCTTTTCTGTGTGTGAGTTATATGCAATGCAGTCCACTTTTTAAGAATTAAATTGTCAATATTAATTATAACAATAAGAACAGCAACAAGTAGGATTTTCACTAACCAACTGCAGGTTTTGCTTCACAAGGTCCCAGGCTCAAAACTAGTGTGAGTTAAATATAACTCACATGGCAGTTAAAGTGTTAATTCCCAAAAAGAGTGTGTGGGGGGAGGGGAGGTTAAAGAGACAACTCATAAACTTTCTACCGTTTTTCAGGTGTTCCCTCTGTTACAAAGACAGCCACTCTTAAAAAAAAAAAAAAAAAAAAAACAGACACTTGGTTTTGAAAAGGGGTAAGAATCTCTTTGGAAGAATGAGAAACTGAGGAGTAGTAGGAAAAAAACCAAGCTTGAAAGCTAGTTTTATTGACTCTGAATGAGAATAGAACACACTTAAGGGAATTCTATTTCTTTACAGACAGCTAATTAAAGTCCATTGACAGATTATAACATTGTTTATGCTAAAGTGAACATTCACAGAAAAAAATTATAAAATGAAATTCAGGTTTACTATTTTTTTCTTTAGAAGTGTATAATAAATTAAGGTAGATCTTGCCGCTTTGCTAATACCCATGCTATTTTAATTTGTAATATAAAATTAGGAGAAAAGTTGTGTTTCACTCTTAGAAGACACAGCCCTTTTCTCTAAGTATGAAAATAGTTGTTTGTCCTATAAATTCTATTTACATAAATAAATATTTAATATTTATATGTAAATGTTTCACCAAAAAGTCCTACATTTTAGAAAGCTTTGTAAAATCCTGAAAGAATGTATAAGAAAAAGTCTCTCTGAATCTATAGTCTAATGGTAAAAACCATGAAAAAATATATTGTCCATTGAGCTTTTCTTTTATGATTAAAACCTAAGCTATATGTTAATTTATATAAAAGATGAGATTACGATAACAAGACTATAACTATCAACCCTTCCCCTTTGATGACTAGAATGAACAAAGGGATATTAAAATTTGGAAAATTATCTAGTTCACAATGATGAAAGCATTCTATGATAGTTATATTAAAAAGTCAAGGGAAAATGCTACCACACAAAACAACCTTATGGACTAATTTCCTTCACAGAAAGGTTTTCCAGTGACATGAAAATGAGCTCTTTCTCAGCTCACCAAGATTTTCACCATTGTGACTAGGCATTCTCACCACAGAAACAAAGTTGCCAAAAATTAAATCAGCAATGTGAGATGCACTCTCAGAATGCAGAGAAGATCAAAAAGAGGCAATAACAATCAAAATCAGCATGTTAGATTTGAAGCCTAGAAATTGAAGCCCTACCTTATGGCTCCTTTGTTTTTCTAAACATGAATTAGAAAAATCGAAAGAGAAAAAGTATTCCAAGATGAAAATAGCAGAGTGAATTAGCAGAATAGTGGAGGTGGAGGTGGGGGAAAACCTGAATTCTGAAATCAAAAGTCATAATAAACACTTAGAAAATAGAAAAAATAATAATGAGATATATCTTGGGGAAATTATTTAATCATAAGAATTAAGAAAAATCCTACAAATATACATTAAGAAAAAAGTTACATAACCTATAAAAGAAATCTCCCCTTCCCAACTGAAAAATAAAACTAAAATACAGTAAGACAATAGAGCAGCATCTACAGGGTTTTGACAGGGAATAGTTGTTTAGCCAAATTTCTCCTCCTGTGTACAAGCATAAGAAATATTTTCTTAATTCTTACGTATCTCGGAGTGTCTATTACTCTTTTATCTTTCCCAATACATATGTCTAAAGCCTACAAGGAAAATTATAATAAGGAAAAAAATGATGAAATGATTTCATCTATTCAAAATGTGTCACCCCCCTAAAAACTCAAACATATATTTTTAAAAAAAAACACACCATGACCAAGAAAACTAGTTTAAAATAGATCAGAAAAGAAAATTATGTTATCTAAGTCAATGCCTAAATAATTTTGTAAAATTTAACTCCCATTCTATATGGAACAAAAATAGAAGAATATTTTCTTAATATGGTAAAATTTATCCATCCTTAACTGAGAGGGAGCATCATACTTAGTGAAGAAATTCTTGAAGCATCTCAACTAAATTTAGGAAAATAAAATAAAACAAAAATAACACAAAGATACTTATAATTAAAATCATTAAAGAATATTTTTCTGATAATACTAATCTAAACAAAAAAATGAGAAAAAGGAATGAAGAAGCATAAATTTGGAGGGAAAATGAGATGACATATATATATATTTTTTTTTTTTTCAGATGATATGATTACCTGGAAAATCCAAGAGAGCTCACCAAAAAACAAGCAAACTAGTAGAATTAAAAAGAATGTGTCAATAAATATCTTGGTCAGAAAAAAATATACAGAACAAATAGCTCTCATATATGTGAGTAACACCTAGTTTTTCTATTCCAGCTTTACCAGGCAGTCCTGCACTGGGAATTACAGAAAACCCTTAAGTAGGAGAGTAGTTGGATTACAAAACTCAACTTTGAAATCCTAATACCCAAACAAAAAGTGGTTAATTATTACAACCTCTACCTATCTACATGGGTGAGCAACAGCACAGAAAGTCAAAGGAGTAAAAATTATTGCCCCTTTTATTAAGAAATCCATAAAGCTGGGAAGAGGAGATATATATATACACGCAAAATCATTCAAATTGGGAACTAATTTTCCATTTTCCATTTATATTTTGCAATTTTACAACTCTTATATAGTAGGTGCTCAGTCTGCCTGAATAGTCAACATGAATCATGAATGTTTTCATCCTCAAATACGATTTCTAACAAAAAATATCTTGTTTGAGTTGGGGGAAGAAAACAGGGGTGGGAGGGCAGCGTTTTTCAAGATACAAAGTAAATATGTGACTTTTTATCTAGAAAAAAGTCAATGAAACTCATCCCAGGGATTCAGGGATGAAAATTTTTCCCTATAACAAAGGAATGTCTCCCTACCCGATAATTGCATCCCTTGAAAAACAATTTTATGCCACAAGTTTTATTCTATTATTAAATATATGGTGTTTAAATCATGGAAATAAAACCAGCCTCAGATCATTATTTTCTGGGTATGCTGAGACAACCAGGACAACCAGCAACTAAGGCCTAAAGACAGTAAAAGACCATTAAGAAAAAGCAACTCTTCATTTCCAATATTTCGTTTGCCACAGGTGGGGACTTTCGAGAAGGGACAACAAAGAAGAAAGAAAAAAAGAGACAAGAGTTATATCTGCCACTTGGCCCACAAACTTTATGAATTAGTCTCAGAATGGTTCTTGGGTTATCTTTTTAAGAGTAATTTAGCAACACGAAGCATATCACTTTTAAATACTGAGTGAAATTGACATAATTAATTATCAATATCCTTTAAATGATACTTGAACAAATCGTATCTCATCTACTGCTTCTCAAAGGGTGTAACAGCAACGTAAAAGCTTTCAGCAAATTTACTTACAGCCCTCTGGGTCAGCTACCAAGCAGACATCAGAGTGCAGGCCAAGTAGTGGCCATTGTTTTATGCATTTTTTTTCATCCTTGTAAATATTTTGGATAAGGAACTTGGACTATGCCCCAGATTTTTAATATTAATTCTATAATCCTTCTTTATCCCAGCATGTGACAAATGTCTAATTTTTCTACTTCTTAGTTTCTGAACAATTAGAGGTAGCTAAATAACTAAGTTTAAGTTGATGTTGTTAACATCAGGGATATGGTCTTTGTTTCTTGGTAATTTCAGTTTACTATAGAATATGCCCAGCAAAGAATGCTGCTTTACTAATTTTCACATCATGCTGTTACTGAAGCGCAGACTCATTTCCTAAGCCACCATGGTTACCTAAGGAACTCAGGACTTCTCAGAAGCTCAGAAGCAGGTTTTCTTCAGTAAGTGGCATTACTGAGGTCATTAGAATCAGTTGAGAGATTCTGTGTTTAACCTTGCTCTGCCACTAGATTATAGATGCACGAGAAGCAGGTTTTGTGTCCCTAAACTTTCTTACTCCATTTTACTTCCCCTAAAAAAGTCATTTGATACTTTCCTGAGCCATCTAAATCAACTTGGATGAAGGACATCTCCATACTTCTACTCCTCTGGATTTCTGTTCTGTCTGGATCAATCAGGGCTTTTGCTGTCTTAGGCATAGACAACTGAACTTACATCTCCATACTCCATGTGTCTGTGGCTGAGACTTTTGCACATCTTTTGGAAAATGTGCCTCTTACTCCCTATTTTAAGGCTAGATGTTCTCATGTTTGTGATAATTTTCATAATAGATGAGGTTTCTCACATAATTTCTGGTATTCTTTTGTGGATACATGAATCGAGCTAAACAGAAATTCTTTTAATATTGACGGTCCAGGCTGTTTTAAGGCCCAGGATGTAGTGACATATATAGTGATATATTTCAAAGTTAATTTTGATGTTGAGAAAATGAAGGACAGAATAGTTAGGTGGTTTCTCAAGGTCATACAATGAGTAAGAAAGGCAGCGGGAATTAAATGACATGATACTTTAGAAACTATATGCCTAAATACTGTGAGGTTAAATGGACTTTACTCATGGTGTCTTTTGCCATCATTTCATTATTTCTGAGGTTGTGTGGGTAGAACCAATTCATAGCTGTTAGGTACAAATGACATTTGGGAAAAATTAAGGGAAAAATAAATTAAATAATGGGAAGGAATCACCCAAACCTGAGGCAGGCTGAATGAGCATAGTCTTGAAGAGTTCTATCCCATTGAGTATCAACTCCATTGATCTATTCCGTTAAGTCTCAGTAGGCTAATTAACACTGCATTGTTTCTCAGGAGCATAATATAATTTTCAGCAGACTCTGAGGTCTAGAGATCTGGCTGTGACCCTCATGTGGCATTCAAAAGCTGTGAGGGTTTGGGCAAGTCATTTAACCACTCTGGGCTTCAGTCCAAATAATTCTGGGCTTCAGTCCAAATAAAGGATTTGAGCTTGATGGTTCCTAAGAGTCTTTCCACTTCCAACAGTCACTTTTGCTTATACTAAGCTAGCATTTTTTCACTATGATGTTATAAGAATAGAATATTTAGAATAGGAACACTTAATGGTACACGAAAGAGATTTCACTGGAAAAGCTATGAAACAAAGAATAAAGAAACACCCTTTGAAATGTTTTTTTCAAAATCACACCTTTGGCCAGGTGTGGTAGCTCATTTCTATAATCCCAGGGCTTTGGGAAGCTGAGGTGGGAGGATCTCTTGAGCCCGGGAGTTTGAGACCAGCCTGAGCAACATAGCAAGACCTCATCTCTAAAAAAATTTAAAAATAAAAAATAAATAATCCAGGCATAGTACCACATGCCTGTAATCCCAGCTACTCGGGAGGCTGAGACAAGAAGATTGCTTGAGCCCAGGAGTTCCAGGCTGCAGTGAGCTATGATCATTGCCACTGCACTCCAGGCTGGGTAACACAGTGAAACCCTGCCTCAGGAAAAAAAAAAAAAAAAATACCTTTTACTGATATTACTTTAGAGCAAAATCTTATTGTGTTGAGGATACTTGTATTTTTTTACACTTAAGTGGAATATTTTTTATGAAAATAAAATAATTCTTATGGATAAAAATTTGAGTAAATGAATGTGTTCTAAAATTTGAATTTCACAAAAGGAAAATCACTTCCATATAATGAGAAGAATTAGAGCCTCTTTCTGATTGAGCACCACACGTTTTCCCTTGTCCAGCATTAAATAACAAAGAAATAAAATTATGTATTTATGTAAGTGATATTCTGAAAATACTCTTTCAAATTACTAGTTATATTATTATACTTTGAATTTTAATTATAAGATTATTTTAATGAACATATTTTTAAAAACTACTTATATTTTTCATACTATGTAGAGGCTGGAATACTATCACCATTATATCTTGCATTTTAGACTCTGTTGACGTGTAAATGAATGTATTTTTTTAATATGCGTTAGCCAACAGAAATATTGTTATTTTTCATGATTCTTAATTAAAGATGGTCCAAAGTAAGAGAATCATTGTTGTAAGTAACAGCATAACTGAAGTTTCCTTTCTAAGCCTGTACATTTTGTACATAGTAAAGCATTAGCCCCAGGTTTCCATATATATTATATTAGGGTCTTGATCATTTTATAGCAAATATAAATGCTCTGGAAGATTCTGGTTTAAAATTTCATGACAATGCTTTCTGAGTCAGCCTCTTCCAATTCTCCACTAAAATTCTAATGGAGCCATGAAAAGAAGAAAGTTCTCAATAATATTGACAGCAGAGATACACATCTAGTCTTCTGGCCACACAAGAGGAATTTACACTAATTACAAAGCCTTTGGAGCTAAGTTGATGAACAAAATCAAGCTTCCCAACCTCAGATTTAAAAAAAAAAAAGATGGGGCCAGTTGCCATGGCTCACGCCTGTAATCTTAGCACTCTGGGAGGCTGAGGTGGGAGGATTGCTTGAGCTCAGGAGTCCAAGACCAGCCTGAGCAAGACTGAGACCCCATCTCTCCTAAAATAGAAAAGAGATTAGCTGGGTGTTGTGGCATGTGCCTGCAGTCCCAGCCTCTTGGGAGGCTGAGGCAGGAGGATCACTTGAGCCCAGGAGTTTGAAGTTGCAGAGAGCTGATGGCATCCAAATGTAAACTTCTCTCTTGCTTCACATTTTAGCTCCCTTACACCCATCTTACCTTCACTGAGAAGCAGGCTGAATTGACAAAACTGGTACACAAATATGGGAAATCCTACATATACTCTCTGGAAAGACTAGATAAGGGTGTAAAACACATATCACTGTTTTTGACATTCGATACAGATGGAACTAGCTGGGATGGAATATAAGGCTAACACACACCCCCCTTTTTAAGAGCAATCCACTTGCTCTTTTTAAGAGTAATACAGAAAATTCTAGAAGAATCCCCACTGTGAGTTGCTAACATGGAGTAGTGGTGGCTGAAGTAGAAAGCGCACCATGAGAAGCAACACATGAGGAAGGGCTCTCACTCTGTTGAGAAGCACTTCCCGAAGCCCCTGGACCGAAAATGTCAAAGATGAAAACTGCATGTAGAAACCTGGAGTGTGGTCAGGTTGTTCTCTGAAGACAGCAGGGATCCCTCAGGTTCTGGGCAGGAGACATAGAAAGGAGGTCAGACTGCTACACTCTATTTCTAAACTGTGATTTGGAACGATGAACAGAAAGTCAGTCTCTTGCCCTGGAGGCTTCAAGAACCCTAACCAGGGTCAATTCATCAAAACAAAGTTCCCAACTGGGTGCCTATGGCTCTGTCTCTTCTCCACTTCCTACAGATTGCTGGACTCCAAAGCTGAGAAGATGAACTTTTATAAAGCAGTTTAAATATGAGAGAAAACCTAAGGAGAATATTTTTAGGTAAATACTATATCTAAACTATCTCTTCTTATTTAAGGATGAGTAGGCAGAAAATTAAAAATATTATACTCAATGAGAGGAGATAAATGTAGCAATAAAATGATGTAAGAACAACATAGTTGTATAATTTTAAAAAATATGAATTCTACTAAATGAGAGATCCAAAGAAGTGAGATAAATTAAAAATTTGACATGAAAATTAAGGCTGGAGTACAGAGGAAGATAAATGTTTTAAAGATTAAATATGTAAGTATTAACTTTGAATAGCTCTATGTTGTAAAAGAAATACAGAAAACATTTAAAGATAAAGAAAATTAAAAATTAATTTAAACTTTGTTACTGAAAGATAATCACATTTTTGGTGTATGCTTACAATATTTTTGCTATGTGGGTGTGAAGACTGTATGATTGTGTATGTAATGAGTATATTTTCTTAATTCTAGAAGATACATATTCTAATATTTCATTTTACATGACACCACTACATGACTCGATAACAGCGTTTCAGAAAAAAAACTGTACATTTAATATATAGAAAAAAGTACACTGAGAAAAACGTTCGATACATCTTTATAACATTCTTCTTTTATATCACAAAGTTTGAATCAAACTCTCCTTCACACGTAGAGACTAAAAATTTTGTGAACCACTTTGACCACAGACAGCACTACAAGCATCACAAAGTCATGCTGCTTTTCCAAATTCCTCATCAGAAGTTTGACCTTTTGAGGCCCTTCGTGCTCAGCGGTACAATTTCAAGGAAAATCAAAGAATACTGGAGTTTCAACTCCATTTTTAAATTTATTGAAAGCCTAGGGGTTTTGTTTATTTTAATTCAATACCAGCACAGAATACGAAAAAGCTTTCCTTGCAAGTCTGATGGAAGATTTTGACAGATAATGTTTGGCACCTGAGTGACATCTTTGAAAATTCCAGGATCTAGTTGGAGGTGATAGTTTCTAGTGTCTTTAATTATATTGCTGTGTGTGTGACAGGATATGATTTATGAACAATAACTTTTAATTTCAATGTTTCATCCCAATGTAATATTTTGGAAGATATTTTTAGCAACAATTAAGAATGTACATTTAAATTGTAAATGTCTGAGGTGCTACTAATGAACATGACTTAAGTGATAATCAGTCAACAAGTCCCCCATACACACCATGAGGCTCCCACCTGGGCAGACAACAACCACTACATTTCAACTCACTTCCTGATTTGGTGGCTGCCAAAAATTTTTTGACATCAGTTGTCAGACAAATTGAATTTCAGATATTTGAACAAAACGTGCATCTTTGGATGGAGGACTTTCAGAAATAGAGTGTATATGAATATGCACTTTATAGTATTTTACAGAAGTGATGTTATAATGAAACATGATTTTTCACTTAAGAGCAATTTATTGAAAGTGTTTTTCCATGTCATTAACTACTCCTTTCAAGCATCATTTTTAATAACAGAATAACATTCAGTATATAGTTATGACACATTTTAAACATTATTTCAGTCATATTAGTTATTTATAATTCCATTATACTATGAATGTCAGTGAAATGTAGCTAAATCTTTGTGAATATCCAGGGCCATTTCTCTGGATGAATACCTAGAAGCAGTGGCTGGGTCAAAAGATATGCACATCCTTGTAAAGGATTTGAATACATCAGACCTAAGTGCTCTACATAAAAACCATATGCTATCCTCCAGTCCTCCACTCACCAGCATGCCTCCCCCTGCCCCTGTCTGATTTTCATGGTGCTCTTGGTCTTGGTGCAGCTGATTCCTGGCACTACTGATTCCTCACAGTGAAAGGGCTTCCTTGGGGAGACTGCCACATGCTGTGTCCCTGCATATTAAAGGGTATGTGTGGCATTTGCCAGGGTCTGCTCTGCTTACTTCTTGCATTTCTACAGTCATTTCTTCAGGAGTTTGTAAAAATTAACCAAAGGTCTGTTTCTTCAATCTGGTCCCATCTAGAAGACACCTAGCAGAATGTCTTCAAAGTCTGGCATGTGGAGAACACTGCTCCTTAACTTTTAACTTCAAGTTCATTTTCCAATTGTTCTCTTAGTATCCTTTGGGAATTTAGGGGTTTCAGAAAAGGATGTTTCAACTAAAAGGTTTTAGTTGTTGTCGGCTCGCTTTATTACAGTGTATGAATATAAAAAGTGACATATCTAACCTGGGCAACATAGCGAGACCCTGTTTCTACCAAAAGAAGTTAGCTGGCATGGTGGCACACGCCTATAGCCCCAGCTACTCAGGAGGCTGAGGCAGGAGGATCACTTGAGCCCAGGAGTTTGAGGTTGCTATGAGCTAGGCTGATGCCACGGCACTTTAGCCCGGGCAACATAGTGAGACTGTGTCTCAAAAAAAAAAAGTGGCATATCCAAAGTGACATGGTTAAAAACAAATAACTGGAGACCCAATGTTTACCCTCTTTTTCATGGCAACTATCAGGTCATCTTGAGCCTTTGTCGCTTATTTTCTATGCACTGTCAGTGCTTAACTCCCAGGATCATATATAGTAATATGTACAGGAAAGTAACCCTGCGAAGGGAATAAGCATGTTGTACAAGGGCCACTGAAGGAGGCCAGATGCACACTTGCAATGGATACTCCTGTGGTAGAGTCTTCCACAGATCCGAACCTAGGTGACAGAGGCCCCTGTGGTCTGATATTTCCTACTGCCTTTTCACATTTTATCTAAGGCAGGACATATGACCAGGTGATGTTCCACAGATGCTGCCTTGTCTTGCTTTTAGATGGCGATTTCATAAAAATGCCAAATCAAGTCCTGCTTGTGATTGAATCCTATGGACATCGTTACAGAGCTCTGGTTAGTTCCCGAAAAGGAATCACTGGCAACCATGAATAAAACCTCAAATTTCTTTTTTCACCTCTGCATTCCACATTCTCTTAGTCCCATGTTTTAACAAGTAGCATTGGATAAACATCACGTTTCAGTTATGCAAGATGAGTAAGTTCTAGAGATCTGGTTTACAACATTGTGCCTACAATTAACAATATTGTATTGTGCATTTAAAAAATTGTTAAATAGGTAAGTCTCATGTTAAGTGTTCTTAACCATAATGTTTTAAAAGAGTAATATTAGATGTTCTCATGGTATATCACAGCTGTCTGCTTGCCCGAGTCAGTCTATACCAGCAGTTCTCAACCCGTGAGAGTGGCCGGCAGAGCTTTGATTTTTTGGCCTCGCTTCCAGAGATTCTGATTTAATTGCTGTGAGCAGGTGTAATACTGCTTAAAACTCAGTCATGGGAATGAGAGGAAGCAAACAGAGAAAAGGTGCAGGAGCACTGAAAACTAATTGAATGTTAAATAAAACAGATATTTAGGTTTTACATTCCCTCACCAAACCATGCGGCCAGCTGGATTTGTGGAAATGTAAGCAATTTAATTTCATCCTTTCTGCCTTCCCCTCCTCCTCCTACCCCCTTTCTCCTCCTCTTTCTTTTTCTTCTTTCTCTTTTCTCCTAATTGTCACACATTAGCTCCAATTTTGCCTCCTCTTCTCCTTTTGGGGATAAACCTTCCTTATGTCCCCAGAATGGTTAGGTGACCCTGCTTCTCCTTTTTGTCTTGTTGACCACAGGGCTATCATAACTTTTTCTCACTGTGTGTATGTGTCTGTTTATAATCCTAATTCTATAATAAGCAGGACTTGAAGCTGCATAGTGTGTTTAATTGTTAGTTTACATTGTTGTGCCTTGAACTGGACTCTGAGCTCTTGACTGTCCATGTCCCTGGATTATTCCTCTTTGAATCCCCAGCACCTAACACAGTCAGTTCTCAGTAAATGCTGTTGAGTGAATTCAGAAGGGAAAAAAATGACCGCTTTTGTTTGTTTTGTTCTTCAGCTAACATGTAGTTTAGCACCTTTTTCTTTTATGTTTTGAGGCTTCCTGGGATGTTAATTGGCTTGGGCACATTAATTTCAAAAAAGAAAGGAAAATAATTATATAGCTTCAAGGTTCTAACCTCAGATGCCCTCAGTTCAATACTGTGGTATGCTCTAACATTAATTTAACAACTGCTAATGGTCTAACTCACACAATCAGAAAGAAGAAACAAAGAGGTTATATAAACTTGAATCAAGAAACTTTAACATTTATATTCAAGGAAGATAATATTTTTCCCAAAAAAGCATTCACTTATAAGAAATTTACGTAGTACTGAAGCTCACATTCCCAGCTCTTCTCCTGACTTAGAGGGTAAAATGAGTCATCACCCTTAAAACGTTTAAATGAAAATATAGAAGTGTTTGAAAGATAAACACTTTTCTTCCTCATGTGGTTGTGAGGATACCAGATTGCTGGTCCATTCTTTTGACAGGTGTCTCTTGGAATGAACTGTTGAGAGACCCGCCCGGCATGATTTGACAGCACTTTGACAGGACACTGTCTCATACATGCAGTCCCTGAGCAAATTGGCTTCAGAATATTCCTTAACGAATTCCAAGTCAGAGCAATTTGAGGCAGCCATGTCAGCTTAGATTATTCTCTCCTTCAGCCTCCAAAGACAACATGGGTTCTCTGTCAGTTCTCTGTAGACAAGCTGCACCATCAGCCTCAAATTTTAAAAAACGAAGGAAGCGAATTTACTTTACTAAATTTCAAAAAGCAGAATGATTTTCATAAGCATTCCTCATGGGAGTTTTGGGTTACTCAAATCCAAATCCTAGTTCTTCCATGTACTAGCTATTGAACTTAAACAATGCACTTGATTTATTTAAGCCCACGTTGCTTCTGAAAAATGGGGATGATAATAATATCAACCTCTTAGATTCGTTGTGCAGATGAAATGAAACAATCCAAGTAAAGTTTGTAGGATGTTGCCTGGTCCATAATTAGGGCTCAATAATGGCAACTATCACTATTTTAAAGACTTCTTCACCATGTGGCAATTGGGAATGATGACCTCCACAGTCATTTCAAGAATCATTTTGTACATAAACCCATTACAACATAGGCATAAAACATAATGCATCTACATCCCAGCAGAACCCCAGGCAATCCGGGGAGAATAAAAACAAATGTTCATTGAAATTCTTTCTACTTTACCATTCTCAGTTTTATTTTATGATACATGTATAACATTTATGGAGGTAGCATATCTCCCTTTATTGCCAAAGTAAAATCTGTTTCTTGTGGAAACTTGAAACACACAAAGTACCTTGAGTGTGAGCACAATCAGCACACAAGGATCCAGATATAAATGCAGAAGGTATTTATGCTACCCTTCTAGTATTTTATGAATGCATAAAATATAAAAAAATAAAATGTAATTAAGATTATGTTGCCTTTATTTTAATTTTAATTTAATATTTATTTGTAAGGATTTTTCAATATCTTTAAATATCCTTCTAAAACTCTAGCTACACAAGTTTATTTAAATAATCTACTGTGTGACGTTTAAATTTTCTCTAATTTTAATCTGTTGTGAATTATCTTTCACTGAATGTGATTTCACACACATCTTTACAAAATAAATGGAATTGATGGTTCTTAGAATAGTATGAGAGTTTCGTAAACACAGGCAAATTTGTCTCCGTATTTTTAATAGTTTATATTCTCGGTGGTAGAGTATGAGGATATCAATTTTTTCTAACCTCTGCTAGCATTGGATATTAACATGTAAACAATTTTTGTCTCCTTGACATACAAGAAAAGGCAAAATTTTATTTGCTGCTTCAATTTGCATTTTAAAAATCTATTTCCAGTGAATACTCCATTCATGCATTTTTAACTTAAGATGAATATTGAGTGCCTATTTGATGCCAAATATATTGTCAATAAAATATTTTATTTATTTATTTATTAAGGTCTTGTATTTATCCTGTTGTGATTTTCAATTTTTGTTGCACAGTTTGTATTAAAATGTTTGCCTTTTCCCTGAATGCTTTGTAAAAATGTCTAATATAGAATACCAACTCTTTGTCCATCATATAGCCTAGCCTGCTATTATTTTTCTTGTTCTGTGTGCTTTTTAATAACATTTATTTATAAATTAATATTTTTATTTTCCAAAAAAATGCATTTTTAGGAAGTTAACAAAATACAAAAACCTAAATAGAGGGCCGGGCGCGGTGGCTCATGCCTGTAATCCTAGCACTCTGGGAGGCCGAGGCGGGCGGATTGTTCTGAGCTCAGGAGTTCGAGACCAGCCTGAGCAAGAGCGAGACCCCGTCTCTACCAAAAATAGAAAGAAAATTAATTGGACAGCTAAAAATATAGAGAGAAAAAAATTAGCCGGGCATGGTGGCACATGCCTGTAGGCCCAGCTACTCCGGAGGCTGAGACAGTAGGATTGCTCGAGCCCAGGAGTTTGAGGTTGCTGTGAGCTAGGCTGATGCCACGGCACTCGCCCCAGGCAAGAGAGTGAGACTCTGTCTCAAAAAAAAAAAAAACCTAAATAGCACAAGACAAAAGTTCTCCACCTAGAGCTTTCCACTAGAAATATTTTTATAAACAAATATGTTTTGCATATTTGCCTGTGTTGTTTATATAAGTGTGATCATAATACACATAATACATAATACACATAATACACATTTTTCAATATTTTCCATTAAAATAATATGTTTTGTGGGTCTTTCCATCTCAAGAAACATTCTTTCCTCATAATGGCCACATTGTAGTATAGACCTACATCATACTTTGATTAATTAATCTTTTAACAATGAATATTAGGCTGTTGCTAATTTTTCACTATAATAAGCAACACTACCATCAACTTCCCAGCACGTTTATTTTTCTGTACTTACCTGATTGCTTTATTGTTGAACATATAATTAAAGCAACCCATAGGGATTTTGATTGGGATTGAAATTGATGACTTTACTAGAAATTAAAATTTTGAAGTTAAATACTCTTTCTAAAGATCTGTTAGTAAATTTTATGTAGTGCTATCTTTATAAGTCCCGTTTATATCATATGTCCAAAGTATCATGGAGATAATTTTACTTTTTATTTTTCTGAGCCAATTTTTCAAGTTATATATTTCATCATGTTATAGCATATTAATTTATTAATAGTAAATAAAAATTATTAAGTGTATTATTAAGTTAAAATAAGTAATAATAGTAATTTATATAATTATATTATCATTTCAAATATTAGAACTAATATTTTCTAATTACTAACAAAAGTAAATGAGTGCAGGCTATTGTTTGGATATTTGACCGTCCAAACCTCATGCTGAAATTTGATCCCCAATGTTGGAGGTGGGGTCTTATTGGAGGTATTTGGGTCGTAGGGGCAGATCCCTCATGAATGGCTTGGTGCCATCCTTGCATAATGAGTTCTCTCTTAGTTCCAGTGAGAGCTCCCCCTGCTGGTTGTTAAAAAGAGCCTTGTACTTCCCCCTTCTCTCTCTCGTTTCCTCTCTCGCCATGTGATCCGCACACCCCACCTCCCCTTCACCTTCTGCCATGAGTAGAAGCTTCCTGAGGCTTCCTTCTCATCAGAAGCAAAGGCTGGCACTATGCATCTTCTAACCAGGCTGAGGAACTGTGAGCCAAATGCACCTCTTTTCTTTATAAATTAACCAGTCTCAGGTATTCCTTTTTAGCAACACTGATGGACTAAGTGCATTAACTGACCTATTCAATTGAATTCATGTTTTACTTCCTCACATTCCCCCCATCTATTGTTTTATTAGATATATATTCTCAGATTTTTGACCCTTGTTTGTTTTTAATAATAGTTATTATGTTAGTGTCCCCTATTTCAAGAATTACTTATGGCATTTGCATTTTTATATGTAACTCTATTTCAATTTGGATTAAGTTTTGCACTTAAATACTACTTACTGATACTCTTTTTATTGATGATTTTCCATTCTTGAGAATTTATCTTGAATTATCATTCCATTGCCTGGGATGCAACATTTAGTAATTTCTATATGAAGTGTACAATTGTGTATATTAGATTATACTGCTGTTGCTTTTGTATGTAATTGGCAATTTGACTATGTAAAGCACTTTCTAGGAACAAACTTTTTTGTTCCTCAAAACTACATAGATAAGGCCGGGCACAGTGGCTCACGCCTGTAATCCTAGCAGTCTGGGAGGCCGAGGCGAGCGGATTGTTTGAGCTCAGTAGTTCAAGACCAGCCTGAGCAAGAGCGAGACCCTGTCTCTACTAAAAAAAAATAGAAAGAAATTATCTGGACAACTAAAAATATATAGAAAAAATTAGCTGGGCATAGTGGCGCATGCCTGTAGTCCCAGCTAGTCGGGAGGCTGAGGCAGGAGGATTGCTTGAGCCCAGGAGTTCGAGGTTGCTGTGAGCTAGGCTAACGCCACGGCACTCACTCTAGCCAGGGCAACATAGCGAGACTCTGTATCAAAAAAAAAACTACATAGGTATAATCTGATTGCTTCCATATTTTTAATGATGTGAATTGACTGAGAATGGCCTGATATTTCTTCTTTGTAATAAAACTGTTTTTACGGGGGTGGAGGGAGAAAGCACGAGGATCAATGCTCCTGGATGCTCACAAATTTGGATTTTTTAAATAAAATAATAATTATTACAATCATTAATTATAATCATAATTATAATCCAATTATTATATTAATTATATTGAGTATAATTATAATTTTTCCAGCATATTTACAGGTATTAGCCACTTTTCTTTAATTTTGGATGGGACCACTGTAAATCATTTTGACTTTGTAAATTTATCTTCACATTGGAAAATTTTTCTTCCAATATATGTTAGATCATTTTGGTGTTTTCCTTTTGTTCTTATCTCTTCTTCATGATTGCTTATGTTGGCTATCTTGATGCCCTCTGCCAGATGTGTCATCTCTCTAATTATTTCTACCTCTCTGGTCTATTTCTCTATATTTTGGAAAAGTTTTTATTTATATTCCATATCACTTTTGAAATTCTATTTGGTGTAGGTTTGTCTTTGTCGTGTATGTTATTTAAAATTATATTATTAAGTTAATTATTAATTCACCTTACTTCTTAACTACAGTCATCTTCCTTTTTATTTTATTGTCATTGCTATAAATTCTTTTTCAATCTTTTTTATTAGAGTTAATCTTATATTTTGTTTTATAGCTTTATTGATTACACAGAGCAAGATCTATTCATTCTAGATTTTTTTGTTTTGTTTCATTGTTTGGTTGGTTGGTTTATTGTAAAACTTTCTCAGAAGAACACTTACGCAAACTGCAGCTTTCTCTTTTTCCATTATAGCAATTTTTGAGAGGCGGTAAATTCCATGCTATATATGTCTTCCACTATAGACTTCTTTCTTGCACAAAAAGTCTAGCCAGGCCTTGCATTCATGGAAAAACTATGCAGATGGATTCTCCTCAGTCACACTCACTCTCCTCCTAGATCCTGCCAAGATTTTCTTGAATCTTATGTATGAGAGTTTGCCCCTATAAATAACCACATGGTGGATTGAGCACCCAATGGGAAGTTGGGTGTGTGTGGAGGTACACAATAAAAGAACTTGGTTATTTTAGCTTTCTTCTCTGGGTGCAATGAAGCTGCAACCAGGAGGAAATTTTCACCATCTTCTTTCCTCTGGTCTAATTTCAGCTAAAGGTACAGCATGGAGCAAAGCTTGCCATCCTTCCCAGCTCTACTTCCTTTTTGCCAGGCTGAATTTCAGATGCTTACATACATTACCTTTGTGTGACGTTCTTATACCTGGAGGAGCAAATACAGATGCATTGGAATAGTGAAAGGACTCTTTGGTAAAAGTGTTCCAGTAGCTCATTTTACTAATGAATAACCTTGGTCTTTAACCCTTACTCTGCAAATTGGGGGATGTCCATATGTTTTTGCTTAATTTCCTCTTAATCTGTGGCATTACCCAACATGCTTTCTTAGTGGAAGTCCAAGATCCTCTCATTCTGTTTGCTCGAATTGCTGATTTGAAATCTGCTGTGTTCTCATCCCCATCTCTGATTGTCAATCTGAGATATAAGAACAAAGGATGAATGGATGGAGACATTTTTGTCTTGTATTTATTCTGGTCTTGAGCTCAAAATCACTTTGCCATCCTGATATTTAATAGAATAATGAACTGGGGACAGTGAAAACCTTGTTGCAGAATTTCTCTTAGAAATGTATATGTATTGTTTTGTAATAACATGGAGCACATAGCCAAATCATGAAGTATCAAGCTGTGGGCAGAATGCTTTATTTGAACCAAGGGGAGAATGTATGACAGACCTTGAGGTAGGTTCTAAATAGAAAATCTTCAACATGGTAGCTCTCTACTCTCATTGAATTTGGAGTCTACTAGGAAATATATATAGATTACTAATAAATTAAAAGTCAATGTGATAAATGCTAAGGTAGGGAGAGTTTATTCAGTCATAAGAATAAAAAGTTCTGGGAATCTAAGGTACAACATAAGTGGTGATGGATGTGTTCATTAATTTAATTGTAATCATTACACATGTATACATATATAAAATCACCATGTTGTGCACTCTGACTCTGTGTAATCTTAATTTGTCTACATTTTTTATTTGTTTTACCTAAATATGTTTTAAAAAGTAGGAAAAGTTTACAGTGCAATGAGAGCCTAATGTAGAAGTGGAATGTGTAACTCAGGTTTGTGACATCAGAAGCAATTTCACAGACAATTTCAGACCTGATGAGTCAAGGAAAGCCAAACCAAGGGGAGTATGGGTGTACAGAAAAATGTGGCAAGCAGACCTTGCAAGATCTTACCCCAGGATTCAGAGACTGTTTATGATAATCCTTCCTTAATGTAGAAAGGTTGAACATAATAAAGAGCATGTTGCTATGAGTCTTGGGTCATTCCATCATAAGAGAAAATATATTGAGCTCTTACATTTTTATTATACTTTTTCTCTTCTAGAACTTCAATTAAGTTATTTTATATGTGATTCAAGTCTCTGATGAAATACTAAACTGTGTCATGTAACTTCTTAGACATAATAATCATAGTTATTTTTAAATCAATCAAGATCTTATGTGGATATGTTTCTATATTCTCTTGGTTTTTAGTCAATTGTTCTCTTCTGCAGGCATGCCAGGTAATTTTTGAGTAAATGCTGGACATTATGAGTTAAAAATAATTATAGAGATAATTTAAGCCCTGGGTGATATCACCTTTGTCTAGACAAGATGTGTTTTGTTTCTGGCAGGCAATTTGGCTAGTGGAAGATAATCTTAATCTAGTCTGGGATTGAGCTGATTTGAATCTTGGTTTCATTTTTGGTGAGTCTAGTCTATCTCTAAATTTAGAGAAATTCCTATGGCATAGCCCTTTGTTTGCCTCAACTGAAAAACTATATCGTTTTTTATGGTCCCTCCTAGCTGACCTTCCCAAAACTCTAATTTTTGCTTTCTCTTTCAAAAGTTCTGTTCAATGTCTTAGGGTCTAGAATTTCCACTTATAAATTGGCAGATATTGTAAAGGGATAAACAGGTGAATGTCAAGTTCAACTTAATGCATGCTTTAAGTGCTTGCAAACATAAATTTTACAATAATCTACCCAAATTTTCTAGTTGTTCTCAGTGGTACTGTGCTATACTGTTGGAAGGTAAAATCATAATCTCCTCCCCTTTAAATTTGTTTTGCTAACATTAGTTCAATTAACTATTAACCTATGGTCTTTTTTATGGAGTACTACATAGTAGAAGTCCAAAACCCCTTCATTCTCTTTGCTCAAATTGCTGATTTGAAATCAGGTTGGTACTGTGAGATATAAGGCCATAGAGTGAATGGATGGACATATTTTTGTCTTGTATTTATTTTGATCTTTTGAGCTCAAATCACACTGCTACTTTTTCTGCCTACATGAAGTAAGGACTGAACTCTTCAAAAATAATTCAAATTATCAGAAAATTTTTAAAAATTCAGATGACTATGGGCATATCCATTAAATAACATATATTTGACTAAGTCTGTTTTTTCTACTGTGGTTTCCCCAGGACCTAGTACAGAGCTGATACAGAAGAGTCTATTGATAAACAGGTGTTGAGTGAATAAATAAGTAATAACAGAGAGTGATAACCTATTGCTAAAGGTATGTTGAGTTAGTTACTTTGCCCATAAAGGATTCATTAACTAGTTTTTATAATGATGGCAAATCCTACAATGGAAAAGTGTGGTGTCATTTTAATAACTTTCCAGTTGGGTATACTGTTAAAATGGGAATGTTTTTAAAACTCAATTTGGTACATTCAAGAAGGGGCTTTCTGTAAAACCTTGCTCCATATTAAAATACTGATCCTTTCTTAGCATAGCATTAATTCCTACATTCAATTCCACAGGTACCATCTCCTTCCTACTTGAAATTATTCTTCGTCAAGTGTTAAGAAATGCATAGTTCACTGGCCTGGGGGTCTAGCAAGTTGGGTGTGATTCTTGGCTCTGCTGCTTACATGCTGTGTGTCCCAGGAGAACTGGATTTACTTCTAAGGTTGTTTTGTCCTTTCCATTCTGGACATCATAAAACAAGACTGTTTTGAGAATTTTTGTGATTATTTTTCTTCTAGTGTACATCATATCATAGGCAATCTTTAAATATTAGTTATCTTTTTTAGCACAAGTAAAGGAATTTTTTACTTTACTTTTTGTAACATGGCTTTGAGCGAAATAATCTATGTTAGAAAATAAAGCTCTATAAATGTAAACAAGGATGGACAACTTTCATTATATTTATAATGGATAAAAGCATATATTATCCAGTTCTTTAAGTATCAAGAAATGTGCTCGCCCCATTTACAAAATATCTTTATGATACCCCTCGTTACGTCAGAGTCTCCCGATATAGACTATTCCTGTACTTGTTGCAGAAACTCTATGATGTGGCCAGCATTAATAGACATGTCCCTTCACCCTGTAACATGAGTAAACTTCCCCCTCTTCAAAAGCACAAATCTTCACAAAAACAAATAACTTGGAGATACAGGGTTATCGTTAGGTCCAGAGATAAGCAGTTGTTCCTCAGACATTTCCAGACATTGAAGTAGATATAATACAAATATTCCCCTCCCTGGTCAGCACAGGAACATGACCACTGGTACGTCCCTCAGCAATCTGCAAGATCACCACTTCCATCTCCCCACTCTGCCCCATTGTCTACCTTGCTCTTCCAAGGCAATCACTCTACATCAAAAAAATACAACATGAGGAGGTCTGTTCTATCTTATCAATGTCTTTGTTAAATTTCACTAAGTCCTGAAGAGCTTTCCCTTTGTACTACACATTCTTTCTCTCTTTTCTTTACAAATGCTTAAAGTGTTCATTCATATGTACGTAATCTTGAAAAGGAATGTTGCTAGAATAATATTAACCTGGACAGGAGTGTTGGGATGAATATTTGGGGTCAAGACTCTAAATGTATGTTGATTTACACAGGTTCTCAGGGTATCAGGATGCTTGGGTACTAGCTCCAAAACCGAGAACTACAAGAAGCTATTGGATCTATCTTCCCTCCTCGGGCATCAATCGTTCATTATCGAAGATAGGGAAATATTTTAGATTACAAGGAAATTGTTCTCAACATGTTTAAACAAGGAATCCTTTGAAAACCTGAAAATATCTGTGACTCCTTTAACAGAGAAATATGCATATTTAAAATTTCATACTCTATATCAACAAATAAAATTTCTGATCTGAGACATTTAAAGGTGCATGATTCCCAGGACAAGGGCTGTGGCAGACTTTGAGTTGCCACCTTATAACTTTAATTTTGGAAAGTAGAACATGAGCACCAGAGAGAAATTGCAAGAGGCAGCATGGTCTAGTGGACTGAGCATTGGCCTTATAGACAAGGAGACAAAGATGCAGTTTCTATTGCAGTAACTTATCAGCTGAGTGACTTATCTTAACCATTTTTATAAATGAGAAAACTAGATTCAATGAGCTTAGGTAATTTGCCAAAGTTTATAAATAGTAAATTGTGAGCTCATATTGTGAACTCACTGACAGGCTCCAAACCCATATTCTTTTTATTATGTTATACTGATCGGCAAAATAAGAAAAGCTAAAATGACAGTTTCTTCTCATTAACTTTAAGCCCATAAACCTGTCATTTACAAGTTTGTGACTGAGATAGAGAACATTGTGACCAGAGCACACATTTAGACTGTTTGATGTCTAAGTACAGTGAGCCCTGGGCTCTGGAGTAAGAAGTTCCAGAAGTTTGGGACAAGTAATCTTTACTTAAACAGAGGAAAGAACACTAGGCTTCCATTAAGTGGTGCTTGACAGGAAAGAGTATTCTAATGTCATTTCTTCGAATTTGTCTCAATTAATTCAGGTTGAGTATCCCTTATCCAAAATGCCTGGAACCAGAAGTGTTTCAGATTTCAGATTTTTTTTTTTTTCAGATTCTGGAATAGTTGCATTATATTCAGCATTACTAATCTGAAATGCAAAATCCAAAATGCTCCAAGAAGCATTTTCTTTGAGTGTCATGTCAATGTTCAAAAAGTTTTGGATTTTGGAGCAGTTCAGATTTGGGATTTTTAGATTAGGGATACTCAATCTATTCTGACCGTTATATTTTATACTCAATGTTGACACAAAGCTGTTTTGGCAAGGTAGTCTGCTTTGTATAAAAAATTATCTTCAAATGATTCAATAAAAAGTAGAAAAGTAAGCAATTGCATTTCTTATATATAAACTACTACTTTAAATATGACCAAAGTAAAAATGAGCTTCTGTATTTCCAAAAAATAATTGCCAGATTTTATTATGGCTGAGGTCAGTTCCCAGTTCTCCCAACTATTAGTTGAATGATCTTGGGCATGTAACTGAAGTGTGATTCAATTCCCTCGCCTATAAAATAAAGATGATAATATTTCCCTCACATAATATTTATTTGGTAATTAGGTAAAATAATGTATTATAGAAGGTTGACTGATGAATTTGAACATGAAAATTATGCTAGAAATTTCTGTGTATAAAGGTTGTATCAAAATATCAATATGAACCCAATTTTATGTCTTAGTAAACAGCTTGATGTGCAGAGTTGTAGGCAGGGGTGTACCAACTTGCACTTGCAGTTCAGGGGTACCCTGGAAGGGAAGAAACTGAGATACTAAGATTTAAAGTTAGTATCTTTAAATTGGGGCAAAGCAGGCTAATGCTAATCATTGCTAAGCAGTGAGTAAGGGTAATGGAGTCCCTGAACTAAAATTACACTCGGTATCAGAAAAACACAATCCCGTATACTGGCTCTGGCACTAAATCTGAGAGGAGGGAGAGGTATTAGAAGGAGGCAGGAAAAAGAGAGGCCACCCAATCCAGCTTTCTTGGAACAGACTCGTACTTTGGGGAGGTGCCTGTATGAGTGACTTAAGGCCTTTAACCTCCAAGACCCAGCCAACTTGGCATGGACTTTTCTCTGATACAGAGTGCGCTGCGCTGTCCTCTCTCTGAGAGAGCCTGTGGAAGGACAGAAATGTGCACTAGCACTTGTCATGGGAAAGAGTAGAAGCTCAGGTTCAGGCATATGGCCTTGACTATAATGCTGACCCTTGGGGACAGTGTTTCCTTGCTTCCTTCTGGTAGGAGAAGCCCTGCCACAAAGATGATTATGCAGACAACACTTTCATTGCAGAGAAAGGTTCCCTTTAGAGACCTCAGAAGATGATTTATAGATGTGTAGCCTTCAAGAAAATCCAAGTAGCATCAACCACAACAACCATCAATTGCAGCAGGAACATTTAGTCTTTAAAACAACCTTTTGAAATCAGCACTATCATTATCATTTTACATATAAGAACGGTGAGGCTCAGCAAGGTTAAAAAAACGTGCCTGGCTGATAAATGGTGGATTTCAGATTAGAAATCAGGTCTGTCTGATTCTAAGCCTCTCATTTAACTTATACTCTACTGCTTGAAATCACCACTTGACACAGTTTTTGACTTTCCGACTAGCCAATATTTGGGCTGCAGCTCTTCTTGTGGAAGATTTCTGCAGGAGAAAACTGTTCGTGATTGGCCATGGAAGAACTTGTGTCCCTAGAGGCCTGAGCTTCGAATTACATTCCAAGTTCTCAAAGTCTATTAGGTTTAAAGACAGCCTGGGCTTTTTCTCCCATCAATGTTTAGGACAGCATACATTAACTGAATATTCTAACACATTTGCAAATGCAGTCGCCCAGGCGGTATATTATAGGAGCAGCATACTCAGGCGGCTATGCAAATGAACTATACCTTAGTTTTTAAATGACCAGTAGACCACTAATGACTCACTGTCAAATATGCACTGTTAGGTTTGAGCTTCTCTAAAAGCATCCCAGCACTCTAAATTTGAAACTAAACTCGAAGTCTCCAGTGGTCATATGAATATAGTATGGTGATTACAATTAGTTTAGATTTATTTAGCTGCATAGGCGCTCAACTTACTGATTTTTTTTCCTCACGTTAAAGAGCAAAATTTGATGTGTCTTGCAATGTCATTTAAATTCAACTTGGTTTGATCCTGTTCCTTCAAGCCTAGCCTCCTCCTTTTCAACAGATGCACATGTTAATAAGTGCAGACAAACTAAGTCTTTGTAACAACTCCTGGGAGCTACCACATTTGTAGTGAATATGAATTCTACAACAACAAGCAAAGGGATTCTGTCTCAATGAACTATGCTGTGAAAAGTTTAGAGACATACTATTTTATTTTAAATACCAGACCAGGAATTTTACTTTATTTGAACTTTACTTAAATCTCTGGAGGGCGAGACTTTTTGAATTCTTTCATTAGGAAGACTATTAAAGATTTTTGCCAACATTGAAGAGAAAGTTATCTGCTATTTAAGGTATCCTAGTATAAATAATGATACATCTTCTAAAGTTTGGCATATGCAGAATAGAAACATTAGAACAAGAAGCAAGAATGTGTAGAATATACTGTATTCATCTGTATTCACCTATATTCAGGAAGGTAGCGTGAGAGAAAGGTACTGCTCTAAGTGACCTTAATTGTATGTAACAGGCTACATTCTATTTATATGTGAACTGTTGCATCATGGATATGTTTGCATGCAATAATTTTTAACACAACATTCATTCTAACCCCATAGGATTCATACAAGCAAACTGCAATAGCATCTTGGTGAGTCATAAAAAAATGAAGTAGGGCCATTGAGATGAAAACTAACTTCAATATAAACTTCTATGAGTAAAGTGAAAACAAAAACAATTCTGAGAGATTGATGAATAGAACAAAAAGGCGGGGCATTAAAAATTTCATAAATCTCCTCACTGCAGTGGTCTCAGAGGATTGAGTATTCTTACTTTATTGGGATATGAATCATTATATTTTATGTCAAGAGAAAAGCATTTTAATTAGTGCTATTTGTCATTGATGGGAACATTTGTAATTCTGTGGTATCTGTGAGAGTCTAAGGTCTCCTTATAAATGGTTACCATTATCCTTATTAAACACTTTTTTTGTATAACCTGAAAAGGCAGAATGTTTTACTGAGAAATTTGGACAGCGCTTTCCTGTGTAGGTCAACATAGTTCTTCAACCTGAGACGGAATCTCTCTGGGAAAGGTCACTGGACTTGCCCATTTCATGGGAATCTCCAGGGTAGATGCACTACCCTAGACACAGGATGTAATGGGGTCTTCTATGAGCACCTCCATCATCTCTCTTTTTCTTGGGCAGGCAAGGCTTTTAGAGGGGAGTAAATTTGCATAAGGTTAAAAGAGGAATGGGATAAAGTTTGTTATCGTTTCCTTTGTGAAATTTAATATCATCATTACCCCTTTCGATGGTTGGTCCATCACCAAATGGACAAGAGTGAAGCAGGGGACCAGTTGGAAGATCCTCAGAGTAGTTCAAGCAAGAGATGGTGGTGCCATAGACTATGCTTATAGTAGTGAGGATAGTGAGAGATGGTCAGATTTGGGATAGATTTTGTTCCAGGAAGATTTACTGACAAAATGAATAGAGAAAATGAAGGAACAAGAGAGAGTGGTAGGAAGGTGTTGAGGGCATTTTCAAGAGAAAAATCAGTGGTTCTCTTTTGTTCATACTAAATTAGAAATATTAGTTATTTATCTTAATGGACATTTGACATATAATATTATCTGGCTGCACAACCTTTTGAACACTGTTTTTATACTTTTGTGTTCTTGTATTCTTGAAGTCTCATCTCCAAAGGTAAAAACCAGAAACCTCACTTTCTCAGGCTCCATTGCAGGTTGGGCAGTCATGTGACCTAAAATCTGGCCATCAGATGCACCCATCAAGACGGAATTCAGCTACCTGAGGAGGCAGGCAACATGCGGACTCCATCAGCCTGTATCTGTCCTTGTGAAGGAGTAGTATCAGGTATTCTGGGGTCCAGGGGTGGCACTGGGTCAACAGGATAAGCTAAGATGTCTGCATTCAGGGGTCATGCAGTGTGTTGGAGCAGCACTTTGGCAATGTGATTTGGGTATTGTGCCACACCATATATTCTCAAGCCTGCCTTTCTACTATTTATAGAAAATCTGTGAGGTACTTATTATTCTTTGCTAAATCTATTTCTGCTTTAATCAGCTAGAGTGGGTTCTGTTACTTGGAGCACGCACACACACACAACAAACAATCCTGGCAACAGCCAAGTGGAGATGTCAAGTACGAGTGTGAGATTCAGAGAGGCCTTGTTTAGAGAAATAAATTTGAAGTTCATCTGTATATAGATAATATTCAGAGACTTGAAGCTAGAATAATTCACTTAGGAAGAGACCATAGATAGAGACAGCAAGAAGTAGATAGCAATCATATCATTTAGAGAACTTATAGAGGAAAAGGAGCCAGGAAAGGAAGCTGAAAGTTGGACCATTGAGGCAGGGAAAACACAAGCTGGGTATGATTGCCCAGAAAATAAAGTGTTTCAAGAAGGACTGATATGATTCTAAGCTAAAGTGGTGGGAAGGAAGAATTTCTGTTGGGTAAAGGGACAGTGATTGCCACAACATGTGTTCCGATGGCTTGGTGTTGGTATACCTAAGAATGAAGGGCCTCTGAAATAATTTATTGGGGCATAGTGTTATGCTTTGTGGATAATGACTGATCATATGCATATTAATTAAAAGAGCTCAAACCATGAGGTTCAAGTCTGTAGTTCTAACGGGGTACTGGTGTAGATCTGGACATCATTGCATCGGTAGACATATGTGGTCTGTCCTGCCCGTCAACAGTGTTTGGGTAGATGCAACTCATAGGTGCAAAGAAAGCCCTCGTGTTGGTGTATTAATCAGACTTCCCAGTTCTCACCCTGCCTGTCACCACAAGCAGGATTAACCCCTTCAAAATGAGCCACCCTCAAGTTCCCAGATAATTCTTGGTGGAATTAAAAATGGAGGTTGGCATAGTTTTAAGAAAGACATGCTAAATATCCTGAAAATTAGGGCAGAGCACAATTATTTATCAAATTGTAAAATAGCAATTATTATTATTTTTTAAAATAATGGTGAAAATAGAAATTATTTTTAAAATAATTGTCATCATATCTATATCCCAAGTTGGTGAATCAGTTAAAATCAGTTTTACTCAGATGTAAGCTTCATAACAAAAAAAATTTGAAAAGCATACGGTTTCTTAAATCAAAATGAAATGCGCTAACATTTTATCTCTGCTATCACGTCTTGAATACAGGCAGTCTTTGTTCAAAGACAATACACTTGTTTTACTACTATAATCTAACAAAAGTATATAAAAGCATAATCTAATAAAAATATGAAAGTACCAAAGCTACTCACACATGTATCAAATCAATATCTAATGGAATTTTAAAGTGACCTAATTTTTGGCATCCTGAGAAGTTGCATTTCCTGGTGTTTCCAATTCTCAGGGCCTCAGGAAACTATGTAAAAGGTCTTGGTCTTACGTGAAATTCGAATATCTCTCCAAGTTAGAGTAGTGACCAAGTCACTACACTCCCAAGATGGGGATTATATTTCATTGTGCCCCATCTCATTTAGAAAGGCAATTTTCAGCTACCTCTCAGGAAATGTATTTAAAATTATCTGAACAGATCGTTTACGTAATCCAGGGGCTTGTATTACTACTAGCTTGAATCATATGAAATTGCTATATTCTAGGGTCAGAAAAAGGTTGACTTACCAAGCAAGTTCATGTTGTTTAACCTAATGTCTTTTCTACACATGGTATTGGTTTTACACTTCATTCATCTCTAACACAGATTCTGGGACCTCTGATGATCCTGTGTTCCTACTTGAAATAGAAATGAAATTCACAAGAAACCTCTATATGTTGGATGATTTGTGGGCTCTCAGCCAATATGTGCATCGTCCTTCTGGCACTGACATCAGGACATCAGCCATCCCATAAATTCTTACTTTAGATGTTCACCAGTTTGGAGGCCAAAGGTTTACTTCAACAATTATCTTGTTGGATGTCCTGAAGTCCTAATTCCAAGAGAAATTGTCTGTGCCTTTATAATTTGGCAACTTCAATTTGCCTGAATGAAAGGTACTGAGTCCAACTCATTGGGTATCCTGTTTATAAATCAGAACGGTAACAGAAGTGTATCTTACCTCCAGTTTTGCTGCAGTGTCATATAGCAAGCTTGGCACTAGGTATGTAAATGTATTTTAAAATGAGCTCATGTGTTTCAGTGTTAGGTGAGGCCACATAGGCTGAAATGCCACAGTAGGTGTCATGTGCCTCCAAATAAGGTGCTAGGCTACCCATGAAGGATATGCAAAGAGATAAACGAGTATTTATTTTGTCCTTAGCCTAACTAGTGCCTTGGGAGTAATTAAGTGTAAGATTTTAAGAGGCTGAGGAATTTCTTCGTAAGTTTATTGGCATGAAACATTTTTTTCCTTATCTGTTAAGGCCTGTCATGTTTTTCTTCTCTGATATTTCTGACCATTCCAAGCAATATTACTCACACCCTAAATTAGCACTATGACGAAATCAGTTAGTTGCTTTATCATACTTATAAGTGCTTTACTATAGCACTTATCTCAACTTATTATTGGTTGATGGGCTTATTTCCTCGATTAGGTACCAAGCTCCATGGGGTCAGGAACTCCTTTTTTATCCACCATTGAGTCTTATGCATCTAGCACAATATACATGACATAAATAGAAAATGAGTATGAAAGAATGGTTCAGAGTGAGGAAATCTATCAAGTCAAAGAGTGAAAAATCCACATAATCATCTTGATCAATAAAGTTGATCTCATTCACATATGAGAAATGCAAAAGGACTATAAAGAATTGAAAAGAGTAACACCTCCTTAGCAGGTGATGTAAATTTAATTGTCGCCCATCAATTGGAAAAAAAAAGTTTGGTTTTTGAGTCTATCATGCAAAATGATAAATTTTTGGCTAGAAGGGGGAGATATCTCTTTCTTGTCTTTTAAAAAAATTTGTCCTTGACTTTCATTTTCCCCCAATAAGCATATATAATCTTTTTAATATGAATGAAGTTAGCTTTGAAAGGGTGGCCAAACAATACTAGCATTGAGATTTTGCAAAGTTACAAATATCTGAATCTGTTAAGTATTCATTTAAGAGTTTATTGGATGGGCAACCTAAATCAATTAAATATTCAATAAGGTCATGAGACTCTAAAACGTGCACGTGTACTTTCTCCTTCCCTACCATTTTCTCTACCATTACTACTTTCCGTTACCTTTACATCATTGTATTTCTTTAGAGTTCAACAAAGAGTCTGTAAACTCCATGAATAGAGTCTTTCTAAAGAAAAAAAAGGTGGAAGGGGCAGAATTTATAACCTTTTCTTCTTCTGATTTATAATATAGTAAACATATAAATTTTCTTTTTCATGTTAAAGACACAATTAGAGATCTGGAGTGTTCATCCAGCCAAGCAGTCTGGTCTTAGCTCTTTGTTTCAACTTCTTTCTTACCAAATGTATCACCTTTCCTGTCTCCCCAGCACAGACAGCATGTGACCTAAGAGGAGAGTAAACATCCCCAGCTTCTGCAGTGCCTTAGGCTGCTATGCCCACCTTTTTGTGTGTAATTTCATCACTACCACAAAACTCCCACCTTCATGTTTGGATATTGTTTTTTCCTGAGTCACCAGAAATGGGAAAGCTCCAGACTTCTGCACATAGAACTTTCTGTGAATGGGGCTGGAGCTTCAGAGTATGCTAGACTTTCAATCAGTCTTACCCCAAACTTATATCAACTTCTTCCTCAGTTAAAATAACCTTTAATTTTGACGCCTCTGTTTAGAACACTTGGAGATCATGTTCAAAAGAGAGCATGTGCGTTCCCCCTTCAAGTAATTTGAATTGCCTCCTTATGCAACAGTAAAGCAAGAACTTCAACATTGAAAGAAGTTACAAATAATGCTTAGTACTTGTCGCAAGGTGGGCCCTCCATAAATAGTTCTAAAAATGAGTGAGTAAATATATAAGGCTATTACCTTTATATAACATGTATAACAAGGTACACAAACATCTCTGCAAAGCACCCCTCAGAGGAATTTCTATAGGAGACAGCAGGTTTCGAGCCTTGGTTCAAAAGGTGATATAAACCTGAGATTGGATCTGGGCTCTGCTACTGGCCGACGAAATGACCATAGTCAGTTGCTTAAGTTTTCTAAGACTCAGTTCTCTCATACTTAAAATGGAGTGTTTTTGCAAGGATTAAATAAGAGAACATGTTAAACTTAGCACAGTACCAGGCTCATAGCACACATTCAATAAATTATAATAATTATTACTGAGTCCACTTAAATAATTAAATCTTATAAAAACTTGTTAATGGTGTATTGATGGTCTATGAGTGATTTAATCAATTAAATTTGGAAGAATACCAAATAATCTGGAAAATTTTTTCCTCACCATTATAACTGTTATAAGGGAATGCCACTCTCTTATTTGCACCTGAAGCCTCATGGTATAGAGTCAATACATTTTTCTAAATTGTAATAAGATGACTATTGAGTAACAGTAGATAAAATAAGTTCATTTGAATTCTATATAGTCATATGCAAATTAGATATTTGAGCGGAGTAGCTATACTGAAGCTTCATCTTACTGAAAAATATTATGAAACATGATGTGTAATCATCCTTTTGGCCTCTGCTATAAGGTAGTCATGATTGTAATTAAAATTAATCACTAGTTATACCACAAAACGGGAAACATTTTGATGGAGATGAACTGTGAAAGGAATGCCAGGGTTAATCACTGGATGCTGAGGCATCTATTTCAGGGGATGGAGAAAACTGTCTTCGAAAAAAATGAAAATTAAAGTATTACATGAGTCAAGCCCCTAGAGGATGAAGTGTACAATAAATTTTATTTGCACAAGTGGAGACATCAAGCTGAAAAGTATCAGCATCGCAATTGATGAAAAGTGGCATTATCTCAAAATAGAAGAAATACAAAAATCCTCATCTTGAGATTCATTGCACATCAGAGTGAACACAGTCAATAATAATGTATTGTATATTTCAAAATAACTAAGAAAGTAAATTTCAAAAGTCTCACCATTGAAAATGATTGGTAACTGAGGTGATGGATATGTTAATTAGTTTAATCGTATTACATGGTATACATATATCAGAACATCACATTGTACCCCATAAATGTATACAACTATGATTTGTCAATTAAAAAAGAAGGTATCATGGTAGTAGGGAAAAATTGGCCACAATCTGGCACCTAAAAATAATAAAATGATTAATGAATTTAGATATAGCCATATGTTGAAAATTACATAGCCATAGAGTGATGCTTATGTAGACTATGATAACATAAGAAAATACTTATTTTTAAATATTAAATGAAGAAAATCAAGACAATTAATTTTTCAAATGCTATGATTATCATTCTATAAATAAACAATACATATTTTAAAATAAGAAATGGATTTGAAATATTTAGTTATTTTCTTTGAGTTAGAACTCAGGATAATATTTTTCCTTTAATTGAATTGTTTATTTTTAGTAAGCACATACTATTTGCTTTATTCATCACAATCTATAATGGAAAGTGAATTTTAAGTACTCAATCTGATTGAGTAGGAAATGTCCTACATTTTGGAATTCAATTGAGTACTTCTTTCTAGAGCATCAGCTAGAGCTCTTTTGGTGTGAAAAAATAATTCAACTCAAAAAATAAAAAAACACAAAGAAAGACTAATTTGGGCCGCTTGGATCATGACAATTGAATTAAGCATCCACATGATATACCAAATAAAGTCATCTTAAATTATTTACACTAAATGTTAAAATCTATTAAAAATGTGCATTCTTATATTCTTGAAATCAGAGATTCACTCTAGGTGTGTTTAAGATCAAAGTATGATTCACAGAGCAAATGTATTTTATTTGTAAATGAAATCAAATTTTATTTGCAAATGAAATATTTGCAAAGTGAAACAATATTACCACATGAAAATCTATAAAGATAACTGTTGAATCTTAGTTGGACTTAGAGGATAGCTTTTGTCTATATTTTATTTCTGAGAATTGTCGTAACTCGATCAATTAAATATGCCTACAACCCAAGTGATCAAATAGAAGATTCAACAGCTGAATCCGATTAGTCTTAACTGAACTAGGCAAGGCTTTCTTCTGAAAAATTGCATTTAAAAATAATATGAATATCATGTGGGACAAGAAGTTGGAAGGTATTTCCTCTTTAGTGATAAGAGTGAGAGGGAACCTGGCAGATGCATTTAACTAGAAATTAATTAGCACTATTCCATATAGGTAAAGCAAAATATGAGGCACTTAAGGACAAGTCTGAAAAAAACAAAAACTTACCACTATATAGAGAGGAAGATCTCTTGACTCATGGTTTAGAAATGGAATATTGAGACTAAGATGAAGTCATGTTACATTAAAGGAGACAGGAAGGAATCACAGAAAATTCACAATTTTAGCCCTTGGGGCACATTTGCCTTCAGTCTATTACCAGGCAGTTCAGGGGGGAAAATGTGTTCCTTGGGGCATTCCTGACTTTCCCTGGATGGATATGGTATCTTTGCTAGTTATTCGACCAGACTTCTGAGAATAGTTTAATGAAAGCTGCTTTCGCTTACCTAGACAGCCAATGACTCCCATTCTGGGCTCTGCCACTTACAGCCAGTGAGACCTTAGACAAATCACATAAACCACCTTAGCCTCTGTTTGCCATCTGTAAAAGGGACTTGCTGTGGTGATTAAATTAAATGCTGGGTGGAAAATACTTAGGGTAATATCTGGCCACCAGATAGACATCTGTGTTAGTTATCTATTGTTCTTTTATTAATAATATTACCACACATTTAGTGACTTAGCACAGCACTAATTTATTAGCTCACAGTTCTGTAGGTGAAAAACCCAGGAGGGCTTACTTGGGTTCTCTGCTTAGGGTCTCACAAGACTAAAATCAAAATGGCAGCCAGCTACATTTTCATCTGGAGCCTGGAATCCTCTTCCAGGCTCATTCTTGTTATCAGCATTTCCTTGCGGTTGTCCCAGTTATCTTTCGGCCTTTTGGCTGGCAGTCCCTCTCAGCACCTAGAAGTCTTTGTACGAGGTCCCTCTTCACACGCTTTGGTTCTCTCTGACTTTCTCTTTTTCCATCAGCCAGAAAAAGCATTGTGTCATTAAATGGCCCATGTGATTGGATTAGACTCTGAGATAATCTCCTTTTTAATTAACTCAAAGTCAACTGACTTGTAACTTTAATGTTTTTGAAAAATTCTTTTGGCTATGTAGGTAGCGTAATACCAGCTGTGATTTTTCATCACATACACCATTCCAGGTATTAAACCTTGGAGGAGCATTTTAGAACTCTGCCTACTGTACCCTCAGTAAATGTAAAATCTGCTATTTCCTCTGCTGCTATTTCCAAGAGGAGCTGAGCCTTGTGTTTTTTATGCACATGCTTCATCTTAATATTATTCATAAAAACATCACTGTCCACACAGTCCCTGAAATATCTGGGAAATTTAGAACTGGCATCTCAAAAGTCCAGGCTGTAGGACCAACTGATGGATTGGCAAAATAAATAAGAGACACTCACAGAGCGACATCAGAAATTCTGACAAATCCATTAGATACCTATGTATAGTCACTTCAATTAAATCTACTTGCAGGTGTTCACTTGTGGGTTGAGAGCTAACAATTGTATGAATGTGGTCTGAGTGAGCAAAATGTAAAATACAATGAAGATAAACAACAGAGATACTCCCTACAAACCACATCCTTTTTCCTATTTATAGATAAAATTCATGCTTAAGTAACAATTATTTTAGAACTGTCTAAAGTATCAATTTAAGTGTCAGAGACAGAACACTGAGTAGAATGAGGAATCTAATCTTGGGCTCTGGATCTTACTCTTCCACTAATTCAGGGGATCTAAAATTAAAATGTTCTCAGGTAAGTATGAGAAGTCAACAAAGAGAATAAGAACCCCTTATCCTACTCTGATCATGGAGCCCTAACTGTGGAAGGTTAGAAGCCCTGGTAGCCATCTTTCCTACCACTTGGAAAAAACGGAGAGAATCATGTCAAGGCATGTTCCACAGGTGCTTTCTCTGTCAATGCTATTCATCTTCAGAAGATTACAAATCAGAAAACAGAAGTTTAAAAAAGGTAAATAGTTATCTAAAATCTCACAGTTGGTAAGGTGTCAGAAGTGGTTCTCAAACCATGTTTGTCCCACTATGATACTTAAAAAAATTATACCACTTCCTACATTGGTTACATAAAAATGAGTACCTCTCTTGAATGAAATTTTATTTCTCTACATATTTATTTACTGCACACATATGAACATTATGTATATTAGCGTATACCCATCTTCCCTGAACTTAATAGTTGAAAAATGCTTAAACAGATGAGCCTATTTACTCAGTACCTGGAATCACTACAGCAATCCCAGAATTATTACATGATTGGCAGGAAACTTAATCAACCTTAACTCAAAATAATTGGTGAAATTTTCATCTCTTGACTTGAATACAATTACTATTCAGCCAGAGGCATTCCAAGTTGGCTCAGGTTTCACCTTTGACTTGGGAACTCAAGTACTGTGAATCACCTGAATATGAAGTGTTAGAGAACATCATGCCTCATCTCTTGATATCAGTTATGGGCTAGAATTGAGTGAAAATCCCCAGCAATGAAGTTTTTAAAGCCAAATAAAAAATGGCGATCTAATATCTTTTGTAACAACCTCTACGGAATTGGAGAACATTCTTCTAAGTGAAGTATCACAAGAATGGAAAAACAAACATCACATGTACCCAATACGAAATTGGAACTAATTGATCAACAGGTACACGCACATATGGAAGTAAAACTCAATGGAAATCAAGTAGGTGGGCGGGAGGAGGAGGGGATGGGTAAATTCACACCTAATAGGTACAATGCACACATCTGGGTGAAGGGCACATTCATAGCTTTGACTTAAACTGTACGAAAGCGAATTATGTAACCAAAATGTGTGTACCCCAAAAATATTTGATTTTTTTTAAAAAATGGAACCAGAATAATGATGTTTGAGAATTCTGGTTCTGCTAAAACCATGATGGAGAGAGTGTTCCCCTTACTATGTTCTAATACAGTACAGCAATGGTTCTTTTTCTGAACTAATATATAACCATTGCTTCCACTGGCCATACTGGTCTTGGGAAAATCCAGAGAGTGACAAATATATGATCTGTGAGATGTCTCTCTCATCCACTGCTGTATCCCTAGCATAGTGCCTAGGAAATAGTAGGTTCTCAACAAATATTTATTCATGGAATGTATTAAACACAATGGGTTTCTAGATAATAATTTAATTACACATGCAAAATAACCTAAACTTTAAACCTTCCTCATATGATTCCAAGGTTGTTAAGTCTGCCTTTAAGGCACCACGTGTAAATATATAAAGACAAATACTGCTGATCTCACTTGTATGTAGAATCTAAAATAGTTGAACTCAGAAGCAGAGAGTAGAATGGTGGTTGCCAGGGACTAGGAGGTAGGGGGAATTGAGGAGATGTCGGTCAAAGTGCACAAAATTTTAGCTAAGCAAGATGAGTACGTTTTGGAGATCTAATGTGTGGCATGGTGACTATATTAATAATATTCTTTTGAATATTTGAAATTTGCTAAGAGAGTAGACCTTAAATGTTCTCCCCACCAAGAAGAACAAGGTATCCATGTTAAGTAATGGACATGTTAATTAACTAAATGTGGTAATTATTTCACAGTGTATGTGTATATCAAAACATCATGTTGTACATCATAAATATATACAATTTTAATTTGCCAGTTATACCTCAATAAAACTGGGGCAGGGGGGAGCATACCAGACAATGTTTTAATTAATCCTTTCAACCATAATATATATTTTAAAGAACTTAAGAGGAAAAAATATAATGAGCAACATCTTTACCACATCTTCCTTCATTTCTCAAGTTCAAAGTTTTCCTCGGATATAATTTTCTTCCTATATTAACAACTTTCTTTCACATTTGTTTTAGAACAGATGTGCTGGTAATGAATTATCTTAGTTTTTCTTCACCTAAGAATGTCATTAGTTCATCTTTATTTCTAATGAATATTTTTTAGGGATGTAGAATTCTAGATTGACAATTCCTTTTAAGTTCCTTAAAAAGTCTGTCCTACTATTTTCTGGCCTCTTTGATTTCTGATTATAAATCCATTATCATTCAAATCATTGTTACCTTACCTATAAGAAGATTTTTATCTCTGGCTGCTTTCATGAATGTTTTGGGGGAAGTGGGTAGTATTTGGTTTTTAGCACTTTGACTATGCTATGTCTAGGCATGGACTTCTGTGAGGTTATACTGTTTGGATTTTACTGGGTTTTTTGAACCTGTAAGTTTACGTATTTTGCAGAGTTTTCAGACATTATTTCTTTAAATATTTTTTTCATTTTTAAAAATTTTGCATTCATATTATTTTAATTGAGATCATAATTATAATATATTTATGGGATAAATGTGATATTTTGATATATGAATACAATGTGAAATGATTAAATTGACCTAATTAACATATCCATCGCCTCACTCACTCATCACTTTCTGTGGTGAGATTTTTGAAATTTACTCTCATAGCACTTTGAAATAAGCACATTGTTATTAACTATGGTCATCCTGTTGTGTAATAGATCTCAAAAACTTATTCTTTCTAACTGAAACTTGTACCTATTGACCAAAGTCTCCCCATAACTTCTCCCACTGGTAACCACCATTCTACTTTTTACTTCTATAAATTCTATTTTTCTTTTCTTAGACTCTACATATAAATAAGACCACAAAGTATCTGTCTTTCTATGTCAGCTTACTTCACTTAGCATAATGTCTACCATGTTTTGTTTTGTTTTTTGAGACAGGGTCTTGCTCTGCTGCCTAGGCTGGAGTGCAGTGGTGCAATCATAGCTCACTGCAGCCTAGAACTCCTGGGCTCAAGCAATCCTCTTGCCTTAGCTTCCTGAGTATCCTGAGTAGCCGGGACTACAGGCATGAGCCACCACACCTGGCTCCACAATATGCCTCCAGTAGCAAGTAATGGGAAGACAGAGGGAGACAAAAAGCAATGGGAGTCTTTTTAGCAAATGGGGTTGGGGCAACTGAATATTTATACATGAAAGAATAAAATTGGATCACTACCTCACACTGTATACAAAAATTAACTCGAAATGGATCAAAGACCTAAATAAAACTATAAAATTCTTAAAAGGAAATACACATTTAAACCTTTGTGACCTTGGTTTCTGAGATATGATACTTGAAGCAAAAGCCAACAAAAAAAAATTAAATAAATTTATCTTTATCAAAATTAAAATTTTATGCTTCAAAAGACCTCATTCATAAGGTAAAAAGACAGTTGAAGATCATAGAATGGGAAAAAATTACAAATTATGTATCTGATATATCTGATATATTGCTGATGTGAAAACAAAATGGTGCAACTCCTTTGGAAAATAGTTTGGAAGTTCCTCAAAAAGTTAAATATGGAATCATCACATGACCCAGCAATTCTATCCTTAGGTAAATATTCAAAAGAATTGAAAGCATTCATTCACACAAAAACTTGTACACATATGTTCTTCAGTATTTTTCATAGAATCAGAAAGTGGAAACCACTCAAATGTCCACCAACTGATGAGTAGATTAAACAAAATGTGGCATAGCCATACATGCTACAACATGGATGAAGCTTGATAACATTACGCAAAGTGAAAGAAGCCAAAGGCAAAATTCCACATATCATATCGTTCCATTTGTATGAAATTCCGCAATAGGCAAACCCATAGAAATAGAAAATAGATTAGTGGTTGCTAGGGACTAAGGGTAGGAAAAAATAGAGAGTGACTGATCATGTGTACAGGAGGTTTTTGGGGGTGATGAAAATGTTTTGGAATTACATAGTAGAGATAGCTGCACAACCTTGTGAAAATTCTAAACTGCTGCATTATACTTTAAAAGGGTTAATTTTAAGGTACGTGAATTATATCTCAATTTTAAAAGGCAATGTGAATTCATTTTACCCTCTTCGGACCATAGTTCTCATGGTCAGAGGGAAGGATTCTCCTTCCTCAAAGTGGTTAGGCATCTTTTGTGTTTGCCACCCGCTGCTACTTAGCTGCCATGTGGCTTCGAAGCTGAGACACATTTGGAACCTGGGTGGGAGAGAAAAAAACAGAACAAAACAAAAACCTAGGGATTTCTTCACTGTCTCTGTCCCTAGGGGTTTTCATTCCTGCTACTCTGGTGAAAAAGAGAGATTTTCTTGGAGATATTTCTGTCCATACTTAGTGTATAGTTCTAGGATTCGACTGCACTTGAGTTGAGGCTAGGTGATACAGAAGTAAAAAAAAAAAAAAAAAAAAAAAAGCTAGGAAATTTACCACTGGGTTATAAATACTTTCAGTTTTAACTTCATTACCTGTTCAGCCTGTTACAGCTTACTATTGAGAGTCCTCAGATTGCCACCTGCCACATTAGGTCCAGGTTTGTATCTGCATTTAGTGGGAGAGAGGGGATGATGTGTGCTTACTCCATCTTACTTGAACCCAGAATTCTACTACTCATTTTTTTAAAAAAATTAGTTTGGCTCTTTTATTTCCATTTGCACAGTCCTTTAGACTTCCCTGATTTTTATTTTGTCATAGCATCCATGAGCCCTTTTGTGTACATAATGCCGCTTTGTCTCACTAAAGATTTCAATTAGAGGGCTATAATCTGAAGCTTTAAAAATATGACATCCCTTGTTATATTTGTTTTGATTTCTTTCATTTTAGAGGCTTTCCTCAAATGTCTTGTGGCTTCTTGGTTGTTCACTTTTATTTATTAAATTTTACTAACTGGAAGGTTTGTGTGAGTAAGAAAAATATTCATTACAGGACAATGATGTCCGGTTCATTGGAGGAACCCTCAAATATAAATATGTGAAGATTGTTTAAATCCTTCAGTCTTCTTTTCAGGCATAGAGATTCAGTGGTGGTAACTTATTCTGGTCTTCTAGAAGCTGGGTGGATAAAAGAATTTGAAAGCACTATCATTCAGGATTGGGTCTCTGCAGAGAGTCCCCACCAGCAAGAAGGCCCTGACCAGATGTGACCCCTTGATCTTGGACTTCCCAGCCTCCAGAAATGTAAGAAATAAATTTCTTTTCCTTATAAATTACCCAGTCTGTGGCATTCAATTATAGCAACAGAAAACAGATTAAAATATGACCTTAAAATTTTGTTTGCATTCCTGTAATAGCATTTAGTGTATTCTTGGGAGAAAAAGAAGATCAACAAGATTTTTTAATATGTCATGTTTAACTAGAAATTTAATGTATTGTTTTATTTAAATACATTAGGAATAACTTAGAGCTCATAAAAGCCAAAAAGATGCCTGCATCCTTAGTATTATAATTAATCTTTCCAAGTTAAATAATGCAATTAAGAAAATAATGATGAAACAACCTTCCCCCCGTTCTCTGAGGAGATCCAAGGAGTGAATGAGTCAATAAGTCCCTGCATCTGATGCATTATTCCTATGGGGACCTATGGTAGTTGATAAAATATATGAGTATGAATCTATGAAAGGAATGAATTATGGTTACAAAGAAGATTGCTAATATTTGCATATCCTTTCTGTTTGAAGGATACCTTGGTACTAAACCTGACCCATTGGACTTTCTTCAGGCAAGAGCCTTGACAGGGGCCCAGCATAAGTAATATATAGTGTAAGAGTTGTAATTTATATCACATCCATCATCTACCTTCTTCCATGAGAAAAATGCACTGACTATGAAAGAATCCTGGCCCAGGAACAAGGGTGGGATGAAAAGGAAGAGGGACTGATGAGTAATACTCTAGTAATCATTTTATATAGGTGGATTAGGCAAGGTTGAAAGAGGGCATGAGTAATGCATTTGCATATTTTAGGAGATATTTACAACATACCACCTGAAGTAATGTAAACTCTATGAGAAATCTTGATGGTAACTTCGAGTTGACTTAAGCATCCCTGTTCTGCTATTTCATTAACATGTAAGTAGAGTTGTTATGTAACTTGTTTGTGGTGGTTCCAACAAAACATTTTAGTTTCGGTCACCAAAATGGGACTGCTTGAAAGCTATTTTCCCAGATTGATTACGATGAAGGTCATGGGCTTCAGCAAGGGAATTAGAAAGTACAATGATGACTGTCTCAGCTTGGCAGAACAAAACGTTTACCTCTGAGATAAAACCTTGGTTTTTATTTTCAAGGATATCCTGGAGCAGGCAAAGGTAATGCAATTACTCTCAGAGGAAGTACACAGTGATAGAACAATGGGAACATTTAAAAGGTGTCCTTAACCATTTTCACATAAAGGGGAGGCTGAAAAGGCTCTGTTCATTCATTTATGATATCATTATAAAATGCCTTGGAAACCAAGGTTCATGAATGTAAATTACTGGGGAAGCAATTGACATAATTAATGGAGGAGAAAATGTTCTTTTAAAAATGTTTTTACAATCAGAGCTTGCATATAGTGTTCTTTGACATGTGTGAATACTGGTATTCAAATTTGGCTCAGAGATATTTTTCTCTTTCTTATATATCCATTGGGCATAAATGAGTATTAAACTCTACTCAGCCTGTTATTTTATAACAGTACCGTGTGTATGACATCAGTGGTACCCAAGCATCTATGAATTTTGATCATTTTTGTATGTACATCAAATTCCAGACATTCATTAAAATTGTTAAAATAAATTACCGGGCAAAAGAGACACAATTTAAAACATGATGGCAAACTTATAAAAATTGTCAATAAATATATTTTATTTTGCAAGTGTTTATACCTTTTATCTAATTTCATCATTTATGGTGATTATAACAAAAACGACCACAGAGAAATACATCAAATTCTGTATGTCACTTTTGCAGAAGATTGATGCTATTTTATAGCAATAATTATAAAAAATAATCAGTTATAATTGTATTTTATCCTAAATAATATTGACAAGTACCATCTTAAAAAGTAATGTTTCCCATTGTGATTCAACATATAATTAAATCTAATTGACTTTGTAATATATCTATCAATTTTATATTTAAACATATTGGAGTTGGAAAATGTAATTAATGACAGTACCTGCCTTATAGGTTTGTTACAACATTTCAATGAGTTAATTCATGCAAAATGCTGAAAGTAGTGCCTGAAACATAGTACTCAATAAATTATATTTATTATATTATTAATATAATTTACAGTTAGCCTGAGAATTACAGTTAGAGTTGAATACAGTTCTATCTTTTTGACATTTGTTCAACTTTCCTATATTTAGATTGAGTTCTTTATCTTCATTTAAAATATCTAGGATTAGATCTTTCATCCTAGTAAATACTTTCTAAACCTCTACAAATGTAGTGAATGTTTTATAAATCCCAAATATCCTCTACAACTGTGATCTAGTAGGTAGGCCCCACAAATAAAAATCAAAACTTACAAAAAATACACAATTAAACATATTACAACTTTATCTTGAGAGTATGTACTTTTTTCCAAGGAAATGTATATAGTGAACAATGTTTTAAAATGGAATTTTGCCTTAGAATTTTTTAATACCCTCCACTAAGTAAATGTTAAATCAAAGGCAAATTTTGTTAATGTGGGATTCTAACACAGAAAATTTTATGATAAATATCAACTCTTACAAAAACTAATTGAATGATTTATCTCCAAAAAATTCACACACAAAAGTAGGATAATTCATACTTCTCAGACTTAGTTTTTATTTATGTCATAAGTTGTGAGATATGTGGAGCTCAAATCCCTAAGACCAAGTTCAGATTCAATTGGAGATACAATAAAACTAGAGTATCACAGTCTCCATTACTTCAGATTGTCTTAGACATTAGGCCAGTTCTCACTGGCATTCTCTTTTCAGTAGGAAGCATAAAAGTCTGTGTTGAGGATTTTATCTGGGAGTATTATGTGAAACCTAAAACACAGAAGGATTTCTTTCAACTGCATTAGTTTACCTACGCCTTATGCTTCCTTCATAAAATGTTATAGAGTTCAGAGTTCTGTACAAGTAACCTCAGTTAAAAGAAATTTTTAATTTGGGGCTGCTACTCAGAGGGTCTACAGCTGGCACAATAACAGGAGTTAACAGGCATTTGCAAATTTCAGAAACTCTTCTTTCAAGAGGTTATAGGTCTAGAGGTCTTTTTGGGAAATGGGGTCTATTAGTATAAAGCAGGACACAAATAAAGCTGAGAAATGTGAGGTCCATTCTCCAGAAACAGGGTTTTGGGAGGCTCAATGGGTTGTGAAGACCTTGTCCAAGTAAGGTTCAAGTCCCTAGCAGAGAATCAGATATAAATGAGGAATAGAAGGAGAGCCCTCATTTATATAGACTGAGTATGCATGGAAGAGACTGTGCAGACACATAAGAAACTCATGGCAGATACAGAGGGTCTGGACTTAAGTCAGTGGGGCCAACTCTGGGTGTTGTTAATTCAGCTGACATTTCTACTACTACCCCAGATGAGGTTTAGCTTCTAATACATTACTGGACTCAGGTTTACCCAATTCCCCAGCTAATCTAGGCCATACCTGCAGGTGAAAGTCTCTAATCTCTCCAGTTGATCAGAGAAGGCTCTCCAGCTGAGATCTTTTAGACAGTAGGCTCTCATGAAAAAAGTTTGGTAAAGCCTAAATTTTTAGGAAAGTGCCTCATCAGAAAATGTTAAGTTTGGTTCCATCACCTCAAATCCAGGGTAATCCCAACAAAAGTTTTTGTCTTCCCCACTTCTCTTGGAACATGAAATTTCAATTAATCAACTTCCTTAAAATAACTTCACATTATCTTATGTTGGGATACTAACATTTAGAGAACTTGATGTGATTTCCCAAATGGATCATGCTCCTTACACCAGCTTCCCTGACTGGAAAGAAGTTAACTACTCTATTCTTCTGGGTCACCAATCTTTGTACTACACTCTAATTCCTTCAGCTCTTTCATAGTGATTTATAATTAATGACAATATAAAAATATATGGCTGCCTAAGTTTAGGATCACTCTAGTATAGGTCCACCAAGTTGTCCTTTAATTTAGCTCCTCTCTCTTTATAGAATCTAGTCCCATCTTTTTTGGGAAAGCAAATGACACTGCCAAATGTTCAACTTCCAGAGGTCCCAAAATCTGGCTCCCAGTTGTATTTTTCCCAGGAGTTAAGCTTCTTTCACTATGGTTCTCTGATAATCAATAAGGTGTGCCTTACCCAACTGTGAAGATTCAGAAATTACGCATTGACACCTGAGTCCTCAAATCTCCTAGCTTTTTGGATGAGTACATCTGAGTTTACTGATTTTTCTCTTACATCCTGGTAGAAAGCCTTTATTGTAGGATTGCCTTCTATATTCCTAGGCCTGGCTGCCTGGGTTAATCCATGTTGAGCATATGTGTCCCTTACCCTTACTCCTATAGAAGCTAACATTTTTACCAAAGGCAGATTTACCTAGAGGCTAAATGATCTTAAGCTTCCTGACCTCTCACTTAAATTGCCCTTGCCAGAGATGGGAGCTGTCAAGTGTTCTTCATGGAAGGGGAACACCTGGTTACAACAGAGAGCATTTCTATGTAAGCATTTCTGGTAACATGTCCAAAGAGATCTGAAAAGAAAGACCTGAAAGGACGCAGTCATTTGTTGTGATTCCTTTTTTTAATCTCAATAAATATTCTAGTTTGTATCTAATTTTGTATTATTTTTCTTAAAGAAGCGCCCTCAACCAATAGCTTAAGCTTCACGCCTCTCAAAACCTGCTACTTTGGGCATTGCCCATGATTTTTGCAGCCTGCAATGTTCCTACTTTGTTAACCCATAGAGAAGTGATAGGAGGATACCTTTCTTCATGTTATTAGTTCACACCTGGGGATACATTAGCTTTGTGAGAACTCACTCTGGTTGTCCATACTTGATCTCCAATCGTTTTGTCTGGAACATCCTGCTGCATCTCCTGCTCCTTAACTGGCTCAGTGATGGCTTGCATTATCTTAATGCTCACTTTCCTTTTTCTTCAGATTCTTGTCTTGGCTTCCTGTACTATTTAGATTTTTATTTCCTCCCCATAGAATGCTCTTTGATGAGAAATGTTAGAAGGGAACCTTGGTGACTCTCTTAATCTGTAAATAATTAATTGGAATTTGTAGATCATTCCCTATAGAAACACCTTTCTATATAAGAAGCTGGTTAGTTCTCCTGCCTCAACAATTTCTGTATCTTTGGAACACAATCTACTTAAATATGCAGAGGCAGTCTCCCTTCTGTGCTCTGGTTGCTTTTGAAAACTGAATCCTCTGACTGAATTCTTCTATAAAAAGACAAAAGTTGTCAAATTGAGTTAAAAAACAAAATTGAGGGATGTGCTATTTACAAGAAACTTGCTCCAGACCAAGTGATAAAGAATGTTTAAAAATAGAGAAGCCAAAAGATACCAGGCATAATGCAAATATTAGGAAAGGCAAGAATGTCAATATTTCATCAGAAAAGCTTTGATATAAGCTTAAAAGCAGTAAGCAGTATAAAGAGGAACATTTTTAAATTATAATAGCCACAATTCATGTTGATATAACAATCAACTCAGCATATAGCTAGCAGCAAAACAGTTACATATACATAAAGAAATTATATTAGATGTGGAAAGAAATTGATAAAAATCCAAAAATAGTATAAATTGAATTAAATTATTTGAGGATTAAAGGTCAAAATCAAGTAAGGAAAGTAAAAAACTAAATACGAGTAGATAAACTACAATAAGTGTATGTGTATACACAAACGTGTGTATGTATGCATACATACATGCACATGTATATTATCCATCTTTCTTATATCCACTTATGAAAGAATATAATGTATTTGGTTGAAAAGAAAGTTTTACATCTAAAAGTAAAGATTTTATTAAATAAAATGTGCCATGTGTATCTATGCATACGCCATGAAATACTATTTAGCCATAAAAAGGGATGAAATCATTTCTTTTGCAGCAACATGGGTGGACTGGAAGCCATTATCCTAAATGAAGTAACTCAGAAACAGAAAGTCAAATACCATGTTCTCGCTTATAAGCATGAGTTAAACAATGGGTACGCATGGACATACAAGTGGATTGATAATCATTAGTGACTTCAAAAGTTGTGAGGGTGGGAGGGGACTGAGGGATGAAAAATTACTTATTGGGCACAATGTACACTATTCAGGTGATGAGTACACTAAAAGCCCAGCCTTCACCACAACGCAATACATCCATTTAACAAAGCTGCACTTGTACTCCCTAAATCTATTTTTAAAAAGTAGAGAACAATAAAATAAACTAAATGAAACCTTGGAAAGAGAATAGATAATGGTAAATGTGAAATTAGTGAAAAGGAAAACAAAAACACAGTAAGAATAATAAACTATGAAATTCTTTGAAAAGATAAATAAAATAGAAAAACTACTGTGAGCCTAAGAGAAAAGAGGTCAAAAATATACAAAATTAGAAATGAGAAAGGAAACAAAACTGTAGATGTAAAAAAAGATAATAAACATCACATGCAATATTATGATAACAAATTTGAAAATATTGGAAAAATTATTTACTAAAATTGACCTATGAATAGAAAATTTGAACAGATACATAAGTTTATGAAAAATGATATTTTTAGATCTACCCTTTAAAAAGCATCAATACACAATGAGTTTGCAAGTACAGAACCAATTATTTTATGATATTTAAATTATTCTTGGCCAGAAAAAATAAAGACCCTTCCTTACTTTACCTATGAAGCCAGCATAATTTTAATGCCAGAATCTGGTGACAAAAACAAAAAAATAAAAGGTGCAAAAAATAGCTACTTTTAAAAAAATATACAGAAATCCCGAATAAAACAATACAAAATGAATCTAGTAATATACCAAAAAAAAATGTAGGGTTTATTCAAGAAACACAAGTATGATTCATTATCATAAAATAAATCAAGTAAATAGATTAAATGAAAAAAGCTTATGACTATATCCATACATGCCTAAATATCATTTTATAAAATTTAGCACACATTCCAAATAAACATTCTAAGTAAAACAGTTTGCTAAGAAAGTTATTTAAATGCAATGTAGATCATTTCTACCACAAATATATAGTAAAACACTAAAATTATATTCAATAAGTTTGGAGCTAATCAAGAGTGCATTCATAATTTCACTGCATTCTTTTTCTTGGGAGTCTCAGTTTGTTATGAGGGTTTAGCATAACAGGAGCAAGAGACCATAAATATATTCTTATCTCATCTTTATTAAAGATTACATTTTTCACCACAATTCTGGAAACTGCTGTACTTTTATGTAGATGAAACTTCTTCCTCTTTGAGCTTTTAAATATCATGGGAAAATTGCTGAAGTGCAATTATTTGTAGGTTTTCTTTTTTTGAGGGGGAAACAGGAGGAAGTCTTGGGAGTGCTGGTTTTCCCCACTCGCTATTTTCAGCAGTTGCTTTGCCATTTCTGTTGAGCCTTCAGAGATCAACTGATGAGAGAGAGAATTTCCAATAACTTAGTTCCGTAATTGGGCTCTCATAGACCAACATGTGGTGCCCTCTGGAAAACTCAGTGAATAAATTAAAATACCTACTGGTCGGGTGAAATTGCACAATGCTTAACACAATATCACAGAAATACATCTGGCAAAGACAGCGTTCCATGAGGAGTCTGCTTACTTATCTGGGTACAAAACTTTTGCCCATAGTGGTTAGGTGTGATCCTTCCATTCATTTGTATTTGACAAGACTTGGTAGAGGAATTTTAAAAATATCAAACCTTCTATGTAGAATGTGAATGGCACAGAGTTTATTATATAGTTAATAAGCATAATTTAAAACAAGTATTTCTCATATGAAATACAAATTATCCCCCTCCAAGTGGGAAATGAGGTCTTGGGGTCAAGGGTGGCTTTGAGAATGGTTGTCTTTGGCTGTGGTCTGAATTCTCTGCTTGTGTTTCTTCAGTTCTGCTGATCCCCTGGTGGGCCCCTCACTATTCTTGCCACACACCAGTCTGTGGCAGGAGGTAATTTTGTGTGTCAGGTCCCTTGCCTTTTTTTTTTTTTTTTTTGCTATACCCATCTAGGTTTATGTAAACAGGTCCCTTATTCTAGTTAGAAATTTCTCAATCTTGATAATCTGTAATTATTCTAAATTTACTTTGCATCTTACTGATAACATTTCTAAGAAGAATCTCCCCACCACCAAACATGCTCTGCAAATGCCACTTTCTGAACACTATTTACTCCAGTAGCTTCTCTTTGTTACCATCTCCTGTCTTAGGGCTCTGGCCAGCTCCTCCGTTTTCTGCTATCTTCATTCTGCATGTCTGTTCTATGTGTGCTGAGGTGATTGGACATTGCCTGGTTGCATTCAGAAATTAATTGAAAATGAATTTCTCTTTAGGCAGAAACATGTACACCATATACATTTTTGTTTAAAAAAAAATTGGCCTTGCATCTGAGGCTATATCCTGTTAAACAGCCTAGAGGTTATGCCCTTGTGCTCCTTCTGACTACTGCTCTGGTCACCATGTTGTCTCTGATGCTCTAACCTTTGGCGATGCCTAATGGCAAGAACACTGCAAGCTCCCCTTTGTTCATGAAACCAACCCTCAGCTGTGCCCAGATGGCTCACTCTCTACTTCATACCAAACAAGTGCAAAATGTGAATGTAAACCGGCAGCTAGGTCACCATGGAAAGACCCTTTACAGTGGTATGTTTAAAGGCTTCTATAATTTAGATCAATAATCTGATGCCCATCTGGAGTGCTGTTCATAAGCGGAAGAAAATTAGATCCTTGAGGATATTTTTAGGATATTCTCTGGCTGCAGTCCTATTAGGGAATTAATCCACACAATGTTGTAAAAAGTACCAATACAAAATGAAAATTTAGAGTCCCAGCTAGGATTGGGGGGAATTCAATCATCCTTTCCCATAAACCCACTGGCTAAGGTATTTAAATTTCCAGGAAGACACATGTTAATACTCGGATCTGAGCAGTTGACAGGCCCCTGACAAGCCACCCAACAAGCCACATGACAATAGCACCATTGCTCTGGATGCTGCCATCATGCCCCTACTGGATACTCTCAAACCTAACCCTCCCCATTTCAACACCCAGGTCTCCACAGGGGGTTAAGGGTGCTGGCAGAATGCAAGCCTCCCCTCACCAGTGCAACCTGGCATGGCTCCTGGTAGGGGCTGGCAGCAGTCTGGGACAGAAGTGGGAAAAAGGAGGCCAAGTACAGCCTGGAGCACCAGGAATGGGCAGCAGGTAGCTGACAATCACACATGGCAAGAGAACATGTGAGCTGTGACTCCAAGCCCTCCCTCTGCACGTACTGCATTATCCCATTGGGCTTCAATTACAAAACACAAATTCAAAGTTAAAATTATTACAAATTTCAAGATGGCAACCATAGGGCCTAAAACCCTAAGCATGAGGCCCTTTGCAGCATGAAGCTCTGTGCAACTGCACAGGGGGAACATCTTGACTATAAAATGTGGAAGGTTCCCGCAATATGGGAGGCAGTGTTGTATAGGTGAAACAGCCTTGGACTGGGATTAGGGGGGCTTTGGTCTAATATTGGATTGACTGCTATGATGTTACCAGGGATGTCACAATACTTCTTTGAACCTCAGTTTCCTCATCCATAAAATGAGAAAATTTTCAAGTCTATTGCATTAAGTTGCAATCTTTGGGAATGAAACCTCAGAATCTGTATTTTACATGGATCTCTAGGATTTTGCTACCCAAATATGCATAGACCAGCAGCATCAGTAGCACTGGGGAGTGTGTTAGAAATACAACACTCAAGCCCCACCCCAGACCTACTGAATCAGCATCTTCATTTTAGCAAGATCCCCAGGTGATTTAAATGCACGTTAAAGTTTGAAGAGCACTGTTGTAAACGATTTTCATGATCACTGAAACCATTAATGTAGAATGTCTCTAAGCCCTTGTCCAGCTACCAACATTATAATTTTTTGCAGCAACTAAACACCAGTGGCAGTTAATGCCCATATTAGAAAATTAGGTAAATTGACTAAGAAGGGTCTTGCTCTCATTTATGTTTTTAGCCCTAAATGTGTGTTTGTTTAAATGGTTTTGTTCTGTTTTCATTGCAGTCCTTAGTGACTGCTTGCTCATAAAAATTGATTTAATTTTCCACTGTATTTAGAAATGAGAGGAAGAGAACTTACATCAATATTTTTCACCCACTGTTCTCTGCAATTTAAACATAGAACTTTCCTTAAATTTAAAGTAGATTCATTTAAAATAATTATTATGTGATGACTTTATGACAATTTTTTCAACTAACGATTTTAGTTTCTCTTCAGTCTATAGCTTCGACATCTATATTATGTTCCTAAAAGCAAAGTGATTGCATTAGATGAAATTTATTCAGAAATTTCATCCTGTATCACTCTTTAGGTAAATACGCTAATTTCCATGGAAACTGAAGATGAGTCTCTCACCAATTTTCTATATTATGCATTTTACTCTCAGAGCCCCTTTAGACTGCCAGTGATTACTGACTGTAGGAATCTCCATGTTCTACACATACTTCCTGGCAGAACCAACATTATGTATGTTTTCAACATGAAAAAGATAAGGAAACAATTTAGATTTTTCTTCTCATCCAATTTATGTCAATTTGAAGAACAAAATATTTTGTAAATTATATTGGCAAAAGGCATGAAATAATGAGTTTTCCAGCAGAGAGGTCTTGGAGTCTTAATTCTTAATTCTTTAATTTTGAAGCTTCTTGGAGCCTGAGAGGTTTCCTTTTTTTTCTTTTAATTTCAAAGTACTATATGGGTACAAATGTTTTTGGTTATATGGATCACTTTTATAATGCTCCAGTCAGGGTTAAAAGTGTGCCCATTACCCAGATAGTGTTCATTATACCTGTAGGTAGGCTCTCTCCTATCTCCTCATCCCCCTTCCCCTCTGCTTGATTTCCTTTGAGATTTACTTCCCTCTATGCACATGTATGCTCATCAGTTACTTCCAATTTAAAATTAATAGTGAGTACATGTTGTGTTTGTTTTTCCATTATTTAGCTATTTCACTTAGGATAATAGTCTCCAGGTCCATCCAAATTCTTGCAAAAGGCATTAAAGTCATCCTTTTTCATGGCTGAATAGTAGTCCATGGTATACGTATACCACATTTTGTTAATCCACTCGAACTGATGGGCACTTGGGTTGATTCCACATCTTTGCGATTGTGAATTGTGGTCAATAAACATTCATGTGCAGGTGTCTTTTTGATAAAATGACTTTTTATCTTTGGGTAAATATCCAGTAGTGATATTGCTCAATCAAATGGTAGTTCTACTTTTAGTTCTTTGAGGAATCTCCATACTATTTTCCATAGAAGTTGTACTAATTTGCAGTCTTACCAAAAATGTATAAGGGTTCCTTTCTCTCTGCATCCATGCCAGCAAGAAGACAAGGATGCCAATTGTCACCATTTATATTCAATGTAGTGTTGGAAGTCCTAGCCATAGCAATCAGGCAAGAGAAAGAAATTAAGGATATCTAAATTGAGAAAGAGGAGGTCGAACTATTGCTTTTTGCAGGCAATATGATCTTATATCTAGAAAACCCCAAAGATTCTGCCAAGTGACTCCTGGAATTGATAAGAAGAATTCAGCAATGTCTCAGGTTACAAAACCAATATACACAAATCAGTAGCATTCCTTTACACAAATAACAGTCAAGCTGAGATTCAAATCAAAGACTCAATACCATTCACAATTGCTGCAAAGAAAATGAAATACCTAGACATATATTTAAGCAAGGAAGTGAAAGATCTCTATGAAGAGAACTATGAAACACTGAGGAAAGAAACTGCAAGTGATATAAACGAGTGGAAAAACATATGCTCATGGATCAGCAGAATCAACATTGTTAAAATGTCCATACCACACAAAGTGATTTACAGATTCAGGCAATCTCCATCAAAATTCCAACATCATATTTCACAGATCTAGAAAAAGTAATTCTACACTTTGTGTGGAAACAGAAAAGAGCCCAAATAAACAAAGCAATTTTAAGCAAAAGGAACAAATCTGGAGGCATCGTATTACCAGACTTCAAACTATACTACAAGGCTATAGTAAACAAAACAGCATGGTATTGGTACAAAAATGGAGACATAAACCAATGGAACAGAACAGAAACCCCAGATATAAAACCATCTACATACAGCCAGTTGATCTTTAACAAAGCAGACAACAATATACACTGGGGAAAAGAAGCTCTATTCAATAAATAGTGCTGGGAAAATTGGATAGCCACATGCATAAGAATGAAACAAGGTTCATATCTCTCACCACTCACAAAAATTAATTCAAGATGAATGAAGGACTTAAATATAAGGAATAAAAACCTTAATAATTCTAGAGGAAACTGTAGGTAAAACTCTTTTAGATATTAGCCTATGCAAAGAACTTATGGAGAAGGCCCTAATGGCAATCACAGCAACAACAAAAATACATAAATGGAACTTGATTAACTTAAAAAGCTTCTGCACAGTCAAGGAAATAATTAACAGAAAATAGGCAACCCAGAGAATGAGAGAAAATATTTACAAGCTATATATCTGATAAAGGGCTAATAACAATAATCTACAAAGAACTCAAGCAAATCAGAAAGAAAAAATCAAACAACCCCATTAAAAAGTGGGCAAAAGACATGAACAGAAGCTACTCAAAAGAATATAGACAAATGGCCAATAAACATATGAAAAAATGCTCAATGTCACTAATCGTCAGGGAAATGCAAATCAAAAACCACAGTGAGATATCACTTTAACTTTACCTTACTCAGATGGCTTTTATTAAAAAGTCCAGAAACAATAGATGCTGGAGCCTGAGATATTTCTCAAGAGGGATGTAAGGTGAAGGGCGTGAAATAATTTAGTAAGTAGCATCACTCTGCATGAATTTTTGGCTCAGATTTCAGGGAATATGTTGGCAGGCAAGCTTACAAGTGGGTTCTGTTCTTTTTTCCTGGCTCATTTTTAAGCATCTGCTGAGAGGATTTCAGATATGCCATGTAGCCAACATAGCCCATAATTCTTCTAAAAATTTTAGAATATATCTAGTGAGTTGAAATGGTACATGTTTTTTTGTTTGTTTGGTTGGTTGGTTGGTTGGTTGGTTTTGGAACTGCTCTCTCTCTATTTACCTCAAATTTAACTTACTGTACATAAAGGAGCAGGAGGGAAAGGGTTAGAGAGAGGGTTAGAAGTTTCCTCAACTGCTGTCTGTTATGAAAAAGGAGGGCACTAATGTGAGTAGGTAATTATTGGTAGTTTCATAAGCACCAGCAGCCAATCTTCTGCCTGCTACTAGAAATTGTGTGAGCAGTACCAACCTTTTACCCAGGCAACAAGGAACTCTGCCCTTTCCTGGACCTCCTCTGGCTGTGCCCACCCCTCATGGAATGAGGACCCCCAGATAAAGTCCATCAGAGTGCACACCCCCATGTTCTCTTCTGCTAGATAAGTTCCAGGTACCTGAGAACCAAAAATGTCCACACCAACGGTCCCAGGCCACCTCCAGTGTCTGTGTGGCCTCTTTTTTTGAGGTAGACTGTGATACTCTCATGTTCGTGTGTGTACCTCGAGGCCCAAGGGAGGCCAAGGGGCAGCGGGGAAGGGTTGGATGTCATGTGGTTGTGTGGGCTGGAGTGTCTACACAGTTATGCAGAAGACTCCTCAGGGTGCAAGACAGAGTCAGGGGTGGGAAGAGAAGGGTCAAGGGATGTGGGTCATGTCTTAGTGTGGAAATCCACAGAGTCCGAGAGTTTTCAATTCAAAACTGGCCATATGTAGATATAAGAATATATCTTGGGATATAAGAATAGTATATATTTTAACAGTTTTTAATCTTTCTTTATAACTTTTAATCACTTAGACTTATGATATGCAGACCTCCATTTATATATATATGCCCTAAGTCCCCCAAGTGTTAAAACTAGGCGTGATGATGAGACAAGTCCAAAAACAGGCACAGCGTCTCATGAGGCCAGGCTGTAGTAGAAGGAAAGTGGAAGCATCAACTTTGTGTTTGAATCTTAGCTCTGTAACTTTTCAGCTGAGTGACTTTTTTCCTGTTCATTAAACTCTCTGGATCTAGTTTCCTCATTTGTAAAATGAGAATAATGCCTACCACAACAATTTTGTTTTCAACAAGGATTAAACCAATAAGAGGTTTTATATACATATGTACATACATACAGGATATTCTGTGATGGAATGTATCTTTGTATCTATCTATCTACCTATCAACCTAACTATTGAGAGAGGGAGAGAAAGGGAGAAGAGAATAGAGCCTCAAGAATAAATTGTAGGTCATTTTAGGCATATTTTCTGTGTCAGCAGCTAATCTTTCCCTTTAAGAATTTTCTCGTGGGGTTTATCTACTCAGAGGCACAAAGTTTTTCCTGACTAATGTGTATTAATTCTTGGTAAAATTTCAGCTTTAGAACCTTAAGTAATCCTCCCACTGTAGTGACCCATGGAAATTTTTCTCTTGTCTCTCAAGCACAAGGATAGTCTGGGATGGATTTTACATCACAGTGTCTCTGCTTATTATTGCTTCATTTACAGAGAAATCCCAAATAACTTACACAGAGTTTCACACTCTTCTCTTATCCAAAATCATAACTCTTTTTCTTGAATACAAACAGAAAATCACGGCTTGCTTATAAACATATCGAACTCTTAAGTAGCAATTTTACTAGACAGTTTCCATCGTATCACAGAGCATTACCCTTAATTATTTACAGTATTCACCATTGCTCTTGCTCCTCCCTCTTTATTACACAAACCACCTATATTTTCAGAAGCTTGACTAGAAATACAGCAGGCCCTTGAATAATGTTGTTTCATTCAACGTTGTTTTGCTATAATATTAATGAGATAAAAACCATTGACTCCGGACTTGGTCCACTGTCTGTGTGGATTCTGCACGTTCTCCCCAGGTCTGCATGGGTTTTCTCTGGGTACTTGAGTTTCCTCCCACATCCCCCAAATGCACCCATTATGCTAACCGGCATGTCTAAATGGTCCCAGTCTGAGTGAGTGTGGGGGTGTGCGTGAGTGTGCCCTGCAATGCAAGGGCATCCTGTCTAGGGTTGGTGCCCACTTTGTGCCCTGAACTGCAGGAATAGGCTCTGACCAACTGCAACCGAATCATAATAATTGAGCAAATAATCATCTTATTCGTTTTTATTAATCTTTCTCAAAGATTATATACAGCTCACATTTATATCAATGTTTATTTAATGTTAGGAGTGTTTTGATCTTTATTCAGAAGTTAGATAGTGCTTGCTGTGACCAGAAATATGCCGTAGGAACTTAACTCTTATTTACATCAATTAACCTATGGTAAATTTGGTTTCATTCTATGTAGTTTCCCTTAAAGTCACAGATTCCAAGAACCTATCGATGACATTAAGTGAGGACTTACTGTAGTATTTACAGCCCACCTATTTCTGATTCACACATTTTTTTAAAAAATGAGCAAATTCCATCCCCCCTTCTTCCTCAACGACCCTCTAGAATTGTTGGTCTTAAGATGCATGCATGCTGCCATCCCTCCATTATTTCACAGGCCTCACTCTATCTACCTTTTGGCTTTGCTGTAGTGGATAGTGCTGTGTCAACTTGATAACCCTGAGAACTACATGTCAGAAGCCTCATGGCTGTATGATTTGGTTAGAGTAGGCCCAGCGAGGAACCTGTCTGAGATATAGAAGGTGGAATTAAAATGTTGTCCACTGGCCATTATTCTCTGAAGACTGTCGTGCAGATAGAGGTGGCAATAAACAGACACAGAGGTTCCTGGCAGACACAGCTTGTCCTTGGTCTCCTTTGGTCCATGTCTAGCTCTCCTTCCTGCCTGCTGACAGTATCCCCAGGTTCACTGCCCATGCTCTGGCTGCAAACCTACCAAACAACAGCTTCCCAAGGCCTCTCCTCCATTTCCCTCTCCATAGGCATGCTTAGCCCCTGGGAGGGCTTGGCTTTGATGTCGACTTTGACATTGACTTTTTGATGACTCTTTCTCTGAACCTTATACTCTCTCACACAGATCTTTCTCCAGCTTCTCCCAAAATTTGGTAAGACAGAATTTCTATAATAAATCCCTTGCTTATAATGTTCATGGTGATTCTGCTCCCCTGACTGAATGCTCACTGATACATTACACTGTGTTTCTTTAGTTTATTCTTTAATATTTTTCCCTTTGTTTCTGGAAGCTCAAAGCTGATTCCTATTCATACACCCACTCCCAACTTTTTCTCATAATTTTATTGAATCAAAATCATTCTTGGCCTTTAAAAAATCCATCTTGTTGTATTTTTTTGTTCCTGTGACACTTTTATTATTTCATGCTTTTGTATAATCCCATGACAGGGATTAGCAATTTTTCAGAAAGGGTTGGTTCAGGATTTACTTTTTATTTGTTGTGAGAAGTTTTAATTACTCTTTATCAAAGGAGGACCCTAACCTGTAGTAAAGAGGACTAGTTTTTCTCTTTTACATTCCAATGTCTTTCTACTTCCATATATTCTAATATTTAGAAAAGCCATTTGAGCAAAGAAACTTTCTTTTAAAAATAAAATCAATTTCTTAAAAGATTAAGATTTTTCAGAAATACATTATCTTCCTAACCCTAGAAAAAGAACTTTAAATGTTGGGTAGGTATGAAAAGGTAAATATTTCAAATCACAGGGTAGGTGTGTAAGTCACCTTAGTTCTCTGGTGTTTTTTTCCTAGGCTCTCCAAATCCTCTTAGACATGGATTTCCTAGGAAAGTACCAATGTAATGTAATGCTGATTTTTTTCAATTCAGGAGGTATGTTAATTGCGTAGAATAAAGATGATTCAATGTCTTCATGATTTTGATGATAAAAGTGAGAGAAACCATTATCCTCATTTCTACCAATATATATACTTCATATTTTATATACTTTATTGCAAGTACTTTATAGATATTTGACTACTCAAATGCTTGATTTATAATTACTTTTAAGATTGAAAAAAATATAAATGATAGTAGCATAAGATTCTTATTGTATAAAATATTCAAGAAGATTAAGAATTTAAAACATGGAACCTCATAGTTTTCATGACCATAATCTACTTAATTTTTGAAATAATCCAGTGAACTTAATAGGGAAGATAATTATAATATCTACATTTTAGGCAGGAAGAAATCACGGTTTTTGGTGGATATTATTTGCCAAATCATATGTTTACCAAGTAGAAGTTCCCAGTTATTGTATAGTCTCTACCACACAGCATTCTATAGAAATGGCTAGCACATAAGGATTCATTTAGGCAAACAGTGGAAGAGACTGACCTAGTTTACATACACCAAAGACAGTTACAGAAGAAAGCTTTCAATCTGGCCATCCAGTGAAAGGCAGATACCAGAGATTTTTGTGCAGGTTTTGTTAGGCCTAATATGTGGGTAAAATATTACTAAAATTATCATGAGTACTTAAACAATTGTAGTTGAGAGAGGGTTACCAATTATTCTTAATGCTAAATAAAGTAAAATCAAAGAACTTCATGTGAAATTAAATGTACTAAATACCAATGTGGTCTTTGTCTGACCTAAGACCTGCTGTTTACATAGATGAAATGAGAAAGTTTCTATATTTAAGTCTAGTTATTAAACCAACCTGTTAAAATAAGGAAACTTTCCACATTAATAAATACCATCATTTTATGCTATAAACATAAAATTGTAGAGGCCCCTGATAGTAAATTAATTAAATCTTTGTTCTATTATGATGTCAACTAATTTGGAAGCTCATTATTTATTTGGCACTAATTTAGCTGAGCAAATTAATTAGAAAGGGCCTGGGAAAATAAATGATTTAACATGAAAGTTCAAATCAAGACAAAGAGGCAAAATTAAAGAACTTATTTAGAGGAGAGGGATAATTACATCGTTTTCAGCAGGACTTTCTCTGTTCCTAAAGGCAGACAGCACAGTGCAGAGAAGCTACCCAAAACTGGATTTAGGAAACTAGATTCAGGAATTTTCTTTAAGTAAAACAGTTCCTCTGCACAGAGGTCGTTAGAAAAGGCTGCACTCCACGGTGTGTTCCGAGAGCTCCTCCTGACTTCATCCTTCTCTATAATGCAATCCTAAAACCCATGGGACAATCGGTCACAGGTCAATAATCTCTACCCCTGGGGAAACTTCCCTTCACCCCCGAAAGGTTTGCTGAAAGATTATCTCAGAATAAGGCAGATTATTAAGAGGAAGAGATTTATTTACCGTGTGCACGGGGAAAATCACAGAGTGATTACCTAACATTCCAACGGGGTCCAGAAATGTATATACCCTCATTTTAGAGGCGCGTGGGAGATGAGGAATATAGGTAATTCTGTTTAGGGGCAATAAATTACGGAAGGATGAATAGATACTTGGGAGAATGAATGCATGAGGGGAAACAGATTGACTTGTAAATGTTCTCTTTGGAAATTAAATTAACCTGAGAGACAGGTATATTTAAAATGATTTGGGCCAGGTTTGATTGCATTCTTAACCTTTCCTGTAATAAATTGAGATAACAAAGAAGGGAAGGGAAGTTTTGCTTTTTTTTTTTTTTTTTTTTGATGGGTCTGTTTTTTTACAAAGAGGGAAAGCCCCTTCCAATGCCTATTGATCTCTAAGGGCCTTTAATTCAAAATACTGTTTATACCAAGGAGTCATATTTTGGGGTGAAAGTTCCTGACCCCTTCACTCTCAAAACCCCTTTATACTCTAAAAATTATTGAGGACCCCAAAGAACATTTTTTTAATGTAGGTTATATCTATTGGTGTTATCTGTACTACAAATTAACACAGAATTTTTGGAAAATATTTACTATTTTATTTGAAAAATAAGACCCATTACATCCTAACATAAATAATAATTTTTATTAAAAATTTGCAAGGCACACCATCTGGGGGATGGCCACGCTTGAAGCTCGGACTTGGGGGGGGGGAGGGCAACATATGTAACCTAAACATCTGTACCCCCATAATATGCTGAAATAAAAAAAATGTATTTTCTGAAACAAAAAAATTCAGCTAAAAGAATAACATCATTTTACATTTTTTGCACATCTCTTTAATGTCTGACTTGATAGAAGACAGGCTTCTATCAAGAAGATATGTGCTTCTGCATTAAATCTGTTGTGATGCATTGTTTTGGGGTAAAGCAGGTGAAAAAAATTCAGCTTCAAACATATATGTAGTTTACAAAAGAAAGACTATCGTATAGTCTTTTCAGATAATTTTGCATATTCTTTAATACTATACAAAACCTCAACTAGTGATAGTTTCTTAAAATTTATTTACAATGTGAATACCAGGAGAAGTTGCATACAGAGTTCTGACCCACACAAACTCTGAGAAAATAAATATTCGTTGTTTTATACCAATAAGTTTTAAGATAATCTGATATGCGGCAATAGAATCTAATGCAGTGTGTGTAAGTACCCATGCAGCAAATGTATATAAAGAAGCCTGAAAGGACCCGTAGCAAAATGTTAGTAGCAATTAAATCTGAAGATGGAAGTGGAAAGAGACTATACAGATATTCATTTTTTTAACGTATCTAACTTAAGTCTTGCTTGAACCTTTTACAGTGAGAACAGTGAGAATATATTTATGTATTGTGCTCTTTACAATTCTAAAAATAAAAAGTTGAAGGTAAAAAAAAGTTACTTACAATGTAGAATCTGAAAATATATCAATGGATTTTTATTCTCTGTCACATTAAAATCCTTGATCTATCTATCTTGCATTTCCAAAAGATCCTTTTACCCATGCATGATTTTGTAACATCATGCCTTGGTTATGTGAAAAATATTGCTTCAGTGAGTTATGTAGATCTTCCAAATGACATTTTGTGTAGTACATGTCTGCTGACAAATTTTGTCAGCTTCTTTTAATCTGTAAAGGTCTCTAATTCACTTAACTTATATGATATTTTGGTGGGGTATATATTCAAGGTTGGAATTTTTTTTTTTCTTTGAGCACTTTAAAGATACTTTAAAGATGGCATTCCATTGTCTCTGTCATCTATTTTTTCTTATGTAATGTCAAACATTTTCTTATCATTGTTCCTCTGCCTGTAATATGCCTTTTTTTGCTGGCTGTTGTTAAGATGTTATCTTTATCATTGATTTTCTCTAGATTGACTATTATGTTTCTTGGGGTATTTTCTTCTCCCCACTCCCGCTCCCCTCACCCCCTACCCTTTTCTTCTGTAGAATGGCTCATTTTTAAATTGCTTGGGATTAAAATGGCTTGGTGTTTTCCATAACAGCTGAACATTTTTCTGACATTATTTTTTAATTTTTTTTTCAATTTCATTCTTGCCTTCTTTTCCTCTGGGACTCTAATTGCATATATGTTGTACAGTATGGTGATACAGTATGATGGCTATAATTACTAATAATATATTGTATTGTTGAAAATTGTTACAGAGTAGATCTTAAATGTTCTCACCACAAAAAAAATGTTAAGTATGTGAGGTGATGAATATAATAGTTGGCTTGATGTAATCACTTCATAGTGTATGTATATCTTGAAAAATCATTGTATACCATAAATACAAACAATTTGTATTTGTGAGTTATGTCTTAACAAAGCTGAAAAAAAAATACAAGAGACACCATCTGCTACAGTTCTTCAAGCCTGTGTTAAGATTCACTCCTTTGAGTTCCCATAATATCCAAACTGCCATCTGACATTAGATTTAGTATTTAACTTATTGCTCTGTCTGCCACTACAACGTGAGTGTTTTGATGATAGGGAATATGTGATATGAATGTTTATATTCTAATGCCCAGGACAAGTTCGGCACATAGTAGGCACAAAAAAAATGTTTGTTGAAATAATGCACAATTATCCTGTGTAAAATTGATTTTTAGTGCTCACATTTGACTGACTTTGTATACTGCCTTTCTAATACAACAAGTGTTGTTCCCAGACAGGAACCAAATGATTCCAGAGACAAATCACCTAATATGGATAGCTGCAAATTTAAAGTACTTGTCAGTAAATGCCATAGCACTGTCCTGATTGTTTTTCTTCCAGAAATGATTTTCTGACATAAAATGATCAATACATCAGCTTGTGGCTTCTTGCAGTCCAGAGGCAAATGATTCATGCTTCTTGTTATTATATTAATGCATGTGAAAAGCAATAAAAATTCCAAGAAGCCATGATATAGTCAAAATATCATAACTTTCTCTCATTACCCAAAAGTCAATGGATCATTACTCCTGATATATATTGATTGAAGCTGACAGACAGCATTGGTGTTTAGATTCACTACACTCATTCTTTAGGTCAAATAACTGTCATAATCACCTTAGTACATTTACCTATTGAACTATACTAGACTCCATACAAATACTGGACATTTTGCTCCATAATGATTGGACACTGGCTCACTCCAAGGTCCTGAGGGCAGAAAGAAACAAGGCTCTTTTCTAAAGCCAGGAATTTTCCACACACTGCGCTAAGCATGTTACAATCACTATGCCATTTAATCTTTATGACAAACCTGTGAGGGAGTTGGTATTATTACCATTATTTTATAGATGAAGAAACTGAAGCTCTACATGGTTGATACTGGGCACCACTGCTATACAGGAGATACAAATGTCAAGCACCTGTCTATGTCTCAGCCTTCACCTACCCCTGCTGGTCCCTTGGAGACCATTTCTGATCATCTCCTACCTGCCAATCCCTCTGCAGAGGGAGGGTGCTACTGCTGTGCTGCCAGAAATGAAAGACACCAGGACTTGCTGGGCTCTCTGCTCTCATCTGTAGGTTTTCCATTGACAGCTCACCACAGCCATCATCACTGCTTCTGTAATGTAAGTATAGGTAGGCTTACTTCCGTTTATTCGATTCATTTCTCAATATGTGCCAAGCACTAAAAAGAACATGCAACACATCTGTCCCCATGGAGCTTACATCCCAGTGAATGCAGCTCTGTCCTTGGTGCTCAGATGATTGGCTCCTGAGTTAACAGATCTCCATGGACCCCAGGAGACAGACTGGGCCTACCTCCTCCTGTGCAGACCAGGCTCCTCCTAGCATTGTTTAGAGATTATTCCCACTGGTCCTAGGTGGCTGTGCCAATAACTCTCCATGTTCTTAGGCCCCTAGACTTAGCCATAGGAAGTTTGAGCATGATGGACTCATGGGGAATAGTTTGCCTTGATTTCAATTAAGAGCACTGATTACGGAGGAGGAGGAAAAATGGCGGAGTAAATGTGACCTTCTGGCTGTCTGCTCCCAGAGAACGAGGTGAAGAACTCAGTCACCTACACATGAGTGGACCGCTCTCCCACAAGAATAGCATTGTGAAACTGCAGAGAAACAGCATGGGACACACAACACAGGGGGAAAAAAAGGTGAATGGGAGATAGGATCACGAAGTCTGGAGAGTGCTAGATAAACAATAGAGAATAGAACGTGGGACAGCTGTGCCCTCCTGGCCAGCGAGTGCAGTGGGAT
>RJWJ010004453.1:0-75931 GCA_004363605.1 Indri indri
TATTAGGCATCTACCCAAAAGAGCACAAAACATTCTATGATAAAGACATCTGCACCCGAATGTTTATGGCAGCACAATTCACAATTGCAAGGATGTGGAAACAACCCAAGTGCCCGTCAATCCATGAGTGGATTAATAAAATTTGGTATATATTTACAATGGAATATTACTCAATCATAAGAAACGACAGTGATCTAGCCCCTCTTACACTTTCCTGGATTAAAATTAAGCCCATTATCCAAAGTGAAGCACCACAAGAGCAGAAGAACGGGCTCCACTTGTACTCACCATCAAACTGGTTCTAACTGATCAACACTAGGGTGATCACATGGCAGAAATACTCTCTAGGGAGTAGGGGGATTGGGGGGCAAATCAACAACTAAAGGACACGGGGAGCACTAAGCGGGGCAGGGGGAAGGGCATGCCTTTAACCCGCACTTGGGTGAGGCAAAGACATAAAGTGTAACTGTAGTGTTTGTACCCTCACAATACCCTGGAATAAAAAAAAAAAAAATGGAAAAACAGTCAGACACAGAGGGAATCTCTGTGGCACATTGAGCCAGAGAGGGATACGGACCAAAGCCAAGGGACTTGGTAGGTTTTACACTGCTTGTTACCTTGGGCCATAATAGCAGGTTAAAAGAAGAGAAAGCAGTCCTAATAGGAGGCATGTGTTTAATTCTTCTAGTCGTTAACTGGTACACTTACTTGCAAAGCCCAAAAGGAGAGGTCTTTCACTTTCCTGAAGCATCGTGACTATGGATACAGTTTTTTGATAGCTGCTTTCTCACCTGTCCTGTTCTTGTCTCATTTGCTGATGGGCAAGGTGTTGAGATAAATGGTCTGACACTTTGATTTCGCTGAATATTTACTCTTCTGAGCACTCCTAACCAGGGCTAATGGCCTCGTTATTCTTTAACCAGGAGGCAGCTGGGCCAGTTGGCATTCAACATGAAACCTGTTTGTGCACAAAGCCTGCTGGCCATTGCTTGGCCTCTTAGCAAGTAGACTTTTATTTTTTTAAAAAACTTTTTTATTTAAAATAGTTTTATAATAAAATAGAAGTTGCAAAAATAATAGAGTTCCTGTGTGCTTTTTACCCAACTTCCACAATGATGACTTCTTACATTACCCTAGTACAAGGATCAAAACCATGGCATTGACATTAGTACAACTTACAGATCTTATTCATATTTCACCAGTTTTGATATGCTGTCATGTTTTTGTCTTGTTTGGTTTTGCTGAGAGTTCTGTGAAAGTGCATCAGAGTTTACATGCGTGTAACCACAACCACAATTAAGATAAAGAACTGTTCACCATCCCAAATAACTCCCTTAAGCTACCCCTTTATAGTCACACCTTTCCCCATCCCTAATTCTTGGCAACCTATAATGTTTTCCAACACTAAATTTGGTCATTTATGTAATGCTGTATAAATGGAATAATACAGTATGTAACCTTTTGAGGTTATGACTCATCAAATAGAAAATATGAATTAATAGCGAGCAATTATTTTCAGAAGGACCAAATAAAGAAAAATAATGAGAAAGAAATGAACAGAACCTCAGAGATCTGTGGGACACCATCAAGCATACTAATATATACACAAGGGGAATCCTTGAAAGAGAAGAAAAAGAAAAAAAGAGCCGAAAATACACTTGAAGAAATAATGGCCAAATGTTCCAGATTTGATGAAAAGCATTAATTTACAGATCCAAGAAACTCAATGAATTCCAAGACAGATGCCAGAAGTTCTAACTCTATCTCCTAATATCTCATTCTATGACTCTAGAAAATTTATTCTATCATTTTCTTTCAGACAGGGAAAAGTGTTCTGATTTTTCAGTTCGTCAGCCCATAACTGTGCTAATGATCCAAGGTGTAAGAATCCCAAAGTGGGTTTAATCACCCCCTCCTCATTAGCACACAGCCCAGTCCCTGTTTCTTACCCCTCACTGTTTTCTCCTCTATGTTAGTAACAGGAAAGTTGCTCTTTAAATTTGTTTAGAGACAGGAATGACATGGAAATTTGAAAGAGCTGGGTATGCGAAGGAGCTGGAGATGAAATATTCAAAGAAAATGACAGTTACAATTGCTCTCTGCGGCTCACTGTGCTTCAGCAAGTTCTTTCCCTCCTTATTCCGATGATCGAGCAGGACGCGTTGCCTCGATGGTCGGAGGAGGTTAATTCAGGCATCTTATTTAGTGAGGTTAACCCTGGACCTGAGTCACTGGCCTGTTCAGAATTTACCGGAGATTTGGCTATGGTTCCACTGGGACATACTCTCAACTGACCGACCGCCTGTGCTTAGGACCAGAAGGGAATCCTCTTTCTGAATCCAGGGTTGCTCGTTGTCTCGGGGTCACCTGGGATTGGCACATAAGAGACGGCAGCCAGACAGGAGCTGTGCCAAGGAGGGTGGGCTAAGAAAACCTGGATCTTCCCTTGCTTCTCCCTCCCTCCACATCCCCCTTGCCCCGGCACATTGCATTGGCTCCAGCAACTGCGTGAGAAAAAATCTATTCTCTCAAGTGGGACGAATCCCTCTGTCATCTCTAGAGGGTGCTCAGAATCCGCTCATCCAGACACAAGCAGCTTCAGGACCTAAAGCGAAGAACACTGAAGAATCTGGGAAGGAATAGTGCAAAGACGGAGCAGCGAAAGAACAGAATACAGAGCAAACTCCCCTGCCTTTGGGGAACGAATCCATGACTACAGATTCTCTGGCTTGTTGGGTCACAGTAGAGCAACCAGGATTTGGCCTTCACCCAATAATTGTCTTTGGGGACAGAACTGATCTGTGCAGTGCACAGTGTCAGGTGCCAAAGGGTAGCAATATACAAGAATGAAACTAATGGAACTATCACTAAGTGTGCATCCATCTTGTGTATTTCTCTGTCCAACGGGCTTTATTCGAATATTCTATCTTATCCCCATAGCAATGCACCAGGATAAGTTAAGTTACATTCATTTTCTAGATGTGGAAGTTGAATTACAGAGAATGTGAATAGCCTGCCCCAAAGAAACACAGCTTTTGGGTATTGGAACAAATTTTAAATCCACAACTTCTCCAATACACCATCCAGACCTTTTTCTCAGGCTCTGGAGAAGTCCATGAAAGAATTGAGTCAACGTCAATTTACACACATAAAGCAAAATAGCAATGCATGATACAAATTTTAAAATTCAACATATGGAAGTTCAAAAAATTGGAGAATCTCAGGGTTAAATAGGATGTCAGTGACCATTCAGTCCAAAACACAAATCAATGGGTGACTCTTCATTACACGTTGAGAAGGACCTCTCTAGCTTCTGCTCGAATGCTTTCAATAACAGGGAGTCTCCTACTTCACAAACACATCATTTCACTGATAAACTGCTCTGACTGCCAGAAAGATTTTCCTTGTGCAACCCCAAGTCTGCTGCCCTGACACTTCCGGCTGTATTCTGAAGCCATCCTTTGCGGCCACACGGTACATGACTATTCTCCATTTTATATGACAACTTCTCACATGTTGCATGGCCATTGAGCAGGCACCACCCCTTGGATTTCTCATCTCCAGGTTTGAAAAAAATCCAAGTTCCTTCATTTTTACCTTATGAGATACAGATTTCAGGTTTACCCACAATTCTAGGTGCCTTAACTCTGCACAAACTCTTAAAGGTGGGTACTGAATATGAGCAAATACCTATTCATCACATGCACAAAAAACAACCCACCTATGTTCCATTTATAAACAAACAAATAGGTGATTTTGTTATGGTTTGCAACTCTTTCCCACTCCTCTTTAATTAGTTAATTGTATCCAACTCTTGGAACCACTCCAATGGCATGTAACATTTCTGGATTGTGACTATTTGTTTCTTTAAAAAAAATTTGAAGGCAGGAACTGTACTCAACTTCATAGCCCCAATACAGTGTCTGATACATATGGGATACTCTATAAATGTTCCCACTCCCCCATGGCAGAGATTTTGTCTATTTTGTTCACTTATATGTACCCCGCGCCTAACTAGATCCTGACTCTAGTTCTCAAAAAATATCTTTTGAATAAATACACAAATAATATAGTGTTCCAGAAAAAACATTAATTCATACACTTTTTACATAATATCTGTTGAGCATATACTATGTGCCAGGCATTATTATATTCAAAGTGATGCTATAAATGCAAACGAAGTGTCATTTCATTATTTTGACAGTTCAATATGGTCTAACAGTCTAAGGTGACTTACAATAAAGACAAAACCTTAGTCTTTTTTCAAAGAGTCTGCTATTAAGCCATTCCTCTCCCCTCCCCTTACTGTTTGGTTTGCAGGTCTAGAGGCAATGTTCTAGATTTATTTCTAGTCCAATTCAACTTGTTCCTTCTGCCCTTCATGGTATTGATAGTTTGGTGAATCCTGATTCTATTATACAACCCACTTGTTCTTCCTGTCCGGCTTGGTGCATCCTCAGATTTGATTAGAAAGTCATGAATGCTCTCATATGAAACATCGATAAAAATGCTGAACCAGACAAGACCAAAGCCAGAACTCCTCAACAAAGGCCATTTTCCAGGTTGACATGGGTCCCATCAGTCAGCATCCTCAGGACACAGCCATTCAGTTATGATTCCACTTAGCAGTAAAGCCATCGATATTTTGGCATTTGTTCACAAAGACATAACGAGATTTTGACAAATGCCACATTAAAATCCACATGCCCTGTGTTTTCACCAATCCCTTTTTAATTCCTGTACAAACAAACAAATAAGGTGATTTGGGTATAATTCGTTCTTCATATATCTCTGATGCCTCTTTGTGAGCACTGTTTTGTTTTCCAACTCCTTATGTACCAGCTTCTTGGTATTCCCATCCAGAAACTCTCCCAGAATTTCCACCAAGCTCACCAACCTATAGCTCATGACTTCCATTTTCTTTCCCTATTTGAAAATGAAAATATTTTCCTGTATCCTGACCCTTCCCGATCTCCTCAAGGCCTCTAAGACCCTCTAAGCTATTCAAACAAATCAAGCCACCTTTGAACCTTTACACATTAAAAAAAAATACTGATAACCTGAGAGAAATATTTACAATCTCTATGACCTGAGGTAGTGTGTGTGTGTGGTTTATCCAGCATCTTTTGATCTGAGCATCTTCACCAGATCATGTGCTGACAACTCAATGCCATCCTCCTTCTATGCTCTTCCCTGTATCACAGAAACCTGTGACTATGAATTACGTATCCCAGAATCTCTGACAGCTGGAGTCTGCCAAGGTGGGCAATTTACACAAGCTTGGAAGACTAGAATTCGATAGGTAGGTACGAAGGCAAGCAGGTAGATAGAGCGATGATAGATAGATAGATAATCACTGTGCTTTGGAAACAGCGAGAAGATGTAGGACACTAGGCATTTTCCTGTGCCTCACCCACCGCAATACTGAAGATATATTTGTAGTCATCGCCAGCAGTTTCCTGAGATCTTCCACCCTCCTGATTCCTTGAAAACTAGCAGCATAACTGGATGTTAGTTGCAATCTTCCTTGATTTTTCCCCTCTGCCTGTGACTATAGTTTTATATGCATCTAACACTCTATAATAAATCTCTTACTACTTGTAAAACATGGAATGTTTTCTATTCTACAAACTAAGCTCAGGCTGATGCAGGAATCCCCCCACCCCCCATATCCACTCCATGTGAACCTCACAGCGCTAAAAATCATGGCGCCTTTCGTTACATCCCAGAGCATGTGCCTCGGTTTGGCTAGTCAATGGATCCCATCCTCCTGTACTGTGATTGGTCCAGGGCTAATCATCTAAACCAATCAGAGAAAAGCAAAAGAGTGTCTTCAGGTTTGATCTTAGGTCACTGGAAAACAGCAGATCCCCCTTCCCTTTGCAAAATGGACTGTTAAGGGTGTAGGGTTGGGGTGCCAGAGGCTGTCTCGCCTGCTACAATGAAAGCTCCTATGGGGGGCAGGGGTGGGAAGAAGCCAACACAAGAGGGAGGTGGATCTAAAACATGGGGAGAAAGACAGTGTCCTGACATTAAGTCGCTAGATCCAGATGATTCTGAAGTCAGATGTGTCCATGGACTTCCAATTTACATTGCCAAGGTCCTCCAGCCAAAGACCACCAGGAACACACCTGTAGTTGAACGAGGTGTGTTTATTGCTCATGCAGTGAGGAAGGATGCACACCATGAGGAACTGTTGGGTCTTAGAAACGACTTATTACAGTTTCTGACTTTGGTTGGGTGATTCGAGGGACAGTTTAAGGTTGGGACTTTGCTCTGGATTGGAGACTGTTAGGAATCAGGAGTTACTTTATTTCTGAATATCTTAAATCTCATCTACAGGGAGGGCAGACTGGAGTGAGGCTAAAGCTGTAATTGAATAACAAGAAATAGTCACTGATATCAGTCAAGATGTTTGGTGATGTTTATGGTCTTGTTATTATGTTGTTCCATCGTGGTTACAGAGTAACTTTGCCAGCTGTGGCATTCTTTGAAACTTTTTATGTCCAATAGGCATAGCTATAAGTGCCAAGTCAGCCCACAGCAACACCAAGACCTACCTGACAGTGCCAGGCCAGCTCCTGGATCTCAAAGATTGTTCTTTTCTTTCTTAACATGTATTCCACAAGTGTTTATTGAACACCTACTATATGCCAGGTACTTTCAAGAGATCTGCATTCTTTGAAAGAGACAGAGAATAAGTACACCAATAAAATGTAAAAGATAATTGCAGGTTTGGTTAAGTGCTACAAAGAAAGGAATTGGACAGCGTGACCCTCAGGTGGCCAATCAAAGGTGGTTAGGGGGGAAAATTGACTGAGGAGGTGTCATATGGACTGAGACCCGAACGATGAGAATGAGACAGACATTTCAGGCAGAGGGAAGATCAGGAGGAGGAATGACTTACCTAGTGTGTGACGTTTAGAAAATAAACTGAGCCCTAGCCTTTCCACTCTTCTCTCTTCAGCATCCAGGGGACTTACAAGAAGCAAACATTCTCTGTCCCTCCTTGCCTTAGATTGTACATGGGCAGGGCCTGGGAGAGGAGTAGTGGGTGAGAGACAGAGACACCCCAGAAATACAGTCGTCTCTCGGTATTCATGAGGGGCCAGTTCCAGGACCCACCTCCCCAGACCCCCGCGGATGCCAGATGCTCCAGTCCCTTACATAAAATGGTGTAGTATGTGCATATACCCTACACACATCCTCACACATACTTTAAATCATCTCTCGATTACTTATAATACCAAATACAATGTAAATGCTATTTAGTTGTTACATGGTATTATGTTTTACATTTGTATTATTTTTTATTGGTTTTTTTCCTGAATATTTTGCACCCATGGTTGGTTGACTCCATGGATATGCAACCCATGGATATGAGATACAAAGGGCTAACTAACTGTATTACTCTGGTCGAGTCTCTTCATGTGGAGACATGGGGAGTAGGGGTGGGAACGGCCCTGCCAAGAATCCACGAGGCCTGGCATGATCTGCCTCTTGACTCTCTCTCTAACTTCTCACCCCCACTCTCCTGCTTGTTCCCCGTTCTCCAGGCACATGAATCTCCTTTCTGTTCCTATTTTCTCTCCCTTTGCCCATTTCAGGGTCTTGGCACATGATCTTCCCTCTGCCTGAAATGTCTGGGAGAGAGAATTTGAAAACTGAATCGGCCAGGCCAGTTGGATTATTGTCCTTCGTAAACAGTTGAAGAAAACTGAGCCTCAGTTTTTGGCCGAGTAACTTGTCCAAATCAGCAAGTCATAGAACTGGCTGTTTGACTCTGGACAAGTCACTTACCCTCTCTTGGCCTCAGTTTCACTGGCTGTAGAATGGGTAAATGATACTACCAACACAATAAGTGTGGGTGATAATTAAATGACAAAATTACATACAAGGCTCTATGCCTAGTTCCTGCCATACAGACAGTGCTCAAAATAGTCCCTAAGGACAGTTTGAGAGTTGTATAATGAGCATACATTCCTATAAAACATGCAAAAGCAATAGAAACATTCCTGTTTTGAAACGAAATGCTCACATGCCATTTGTCTGAGCAATGAGACTTGAGAACAACACATTCTCTCACTGTGTCTTCATCTCTCTGGGATTTTTATTTTCTCCGATGCATTTTAACACCCACACTCCTAACATGATGAATAATTTTCCTGGCAGGGAAGACAGAGGCAAAGAGGACTAGGGTTAGGGGTTGTACTTCTTCTGTAGGCTTCATGTATTAAATTAAAAATAGCCTTTCCACAAACCCGGACGGCTTGCAAGCTTTTGTTTCCTGACCCTCTTCAAAAGGGTTCCATCTTGCCTACCCCACCTGTCCCCTGTTTGCACACAGCCTCTTTGTGTCCTAACTCTCAGAAGAGCTCACCAAGAGGACACGTTGACCTCTTTAGACAACAACCCTCCTTACCTCTCTACATCCGTCCTCACCAGGATTATTCGTGCCTTTTAACCAGGATTTTATTCTTGAAAAGGACCTTTTCTTGTACTTAGCATGCATTCATTTATTTCACTCATTCAAGCAACATTCCCTGAATGCATCCCGTGACATTGCCGAGACCACTATGTGCACCACTAGGAGCGATGACAGTCACTTCCACCTTGCCAGCACTTAGTGTGCAGCAAATGTTGTGCTACGTACTCTATATGCATCCTCTTGTTTAATCCTCTGTCAATTCTAGGATGCAAATGCTCTTTTCGTCCTCCATCAATAACTGAAAAAAAACCTGAGACTTAACTCAGTAAAGGTTAAGTAACTTAAGTGAAGTTAAGCGACTTCCCTGAAGCCATAGAACTAACAAGTGGCGTGGTCATCTACTTTCCTCTACACCCACCTCCATCTCTCACGCGGGCAGACCCTCCATCCCCTGGACTGGTTCACCAGCCTCCTAACTGGGCTGCCTGTCTCCAGCCCTGACCCTCTGCAGTCTGTTCTCTGCACAGGCAGGTGAAGTTTTGAAAACATAAGTCATTATTCTCTCGCTTAAAACCCTTCAGACAGTCCTCGTTTCTCTTATGACAATGTGCTAAATCCTTATGTGGCTTTGAACTATCTGGATTACTCTGCACTCTCCAGCCTTAATTTACTTCCCGTAATCTATATTCCAGCTCTATCAGACTTCATTTGTCCCTACGCTTTGCACTGTCTGTTCCCTCAGCTGGAACCCTCTTCCTTGTCTTCCACTCTCATTCTGGAGAAAAAGGCATCTTTCTTCCTTCTCTGCCTCGTATTTTCTCCAAAAGCACACAAATTCCCCGGTAATTTCATGCATTTGTAAGGTTTCTATTGCATCATTTAATTCATCCCAACCCCCTACAGATAAGGAAGCTGACTTCAAGCAACCTGCTCAAAATCAGAGTTCTAGCAAGCGGCAGAGCTAGGATGCAAATGCCTATGTCCGTCTGACTCCAGACACTGTGCTCTTTCCTCTGAGCTTTGTTGCCATGACGTTTTTCGAGGTTAAAAACAAAAGCAGGTAAACAGGGCTGGAGGAAGGGATTGTTTATGAGGCTGAAATTAATCCAATCAGTGGGGGAAAAAGGAATCTTATCCTGTGCCTTTGGGAGTGGGAAGGTCAGGAATTCCACTACAGCTGGAGAGTAGGTTTCCGCTCTCCGAATTGGGGTCGTTTCCTTGCCTACTTTTGTGTGGCTGTAACCACAGGTACTGTTTTATTAATGCCCTTGGCAAAGCCCAGTAAGATGACACATCCTTAGCAACAAAGGGATAGCTGGGGTCAGTTCTAGGGGGTCAGAGGCTCAGAAAGGACACTTCTGAGGCTCAGGAGAGCAGAAAGGAAATCCACCAAGGAGGCAGGCAGGGATCCTGAGGGCCCAAGGTTCCAGAAATGATCTTCAAAGGATTCTCACCCCCTCTCCCCCAGCCCTCCTCAACCCAGCCCTTACCCACTCACTTGGGGAAATCAGGGCGGTTTGATGATAACTGTGACCAGCTCCTCTTAAACAACTGTCAGGTCTCAAAAGTCACTGGTGCCAAGTGGTGTGATAACAGGTGCCTAGTGGTGTGATAACAGGTTCAGTGCCTTGCCCTATCTTTGGCCCTTCCCAACTTAGCATCCTTTAAAGCATGCTAAACACACATCAGACAGCTTGATCTTTATATAAGCCTTCTAAAGGCAGAGCTTTTCTGTTTACCTCTGCCTCACATGGAATTTTCCCCTTTGTTGTTTTTATTATCTAAGCAATACATATTTATTATGAAAAAAATAGGCCAACAGCAAAACAATGACTCAAACCACCATCAGCTTGGCATTGTGACTGATGACCAAATCTGCCACTGTAGCAGAATGCCAAAACCTCCTGCCAGATGGTAATCACCTTGAATACAAGGACCATGCTTGCAGCCACTGAGCATGGTAGAAAGGCATGAATTGGGCACTCAGTTTGAACTTGGACTTGGAACCAAGTTCCTTGCCTTGCTAGCCGTGCAGAAATCTTTACTCAGACTGCCTGGAACAATAAGGACATCATGTGGCCCACATAGCTGGAAGCTTCAGGATTGGCTTCATCCAGTGGTCCCTGGGATTCTCCCGGCCATGCCCGTTTCTGCACCAGTGTCACGCGCAGGCCGATAGCGAGATGGCTACAGCATCCCCAGACCTCGAATCCACACACAACAGTCATCACAAAGGATGAGACTGTCTCCTGCCGATGCTTTCTCTAAAGAGTGAGGATATTTTCAGAAGCACCAGAAAAATGTCCCTTGCGCCTTCTTAATTCACATGTATGCTGCTTTCTGAGCTGATCTCTGGAGCAGGCATACTGCTCTGCACTAATTGGCTTAGGCCTGGCTTCTCCCACTGGAAACAGGGCTGCCGTTTCTGCAATTAGCTCAGCCCCTGCAGATGGTGTGGAGCAGACACTGGAACGTCAACGGCAACCGTGCGGTCTGGGACACGTTACTCAACTCCTCTGAGCATCGGTGTCCCCACTTACCAAATGCGAACAGTCGTACACATTTAGTGCTGGAGTGTACCTGAGATAATTTACGTGAAATGACAAAACACTGTGTTTGACATTTAGTAGGGGCTCAGTACGTGAATAAATTCTGGATAAAGCCATTAATTAATCAACCAGTTTCTTTCAGGTGGCAGTGACCAATGAGATTAACCTTTCCTCATCCCCTTCTATCTGGACTTTTTGGGGAAGATGACTTAAGAAAGTCATTGAAAGTTAAGCATGTCCAAAGTTTGCCAGAGACCCACACTCGAGCAACAAAACCTGGCTTGGTTCATGGTGAAGAAGCTGGGCTCTATGGTGAGACTTCCAGGGTTTGAATGCAGAATTTTCAGCTTTCTGGCTGTGTGACTTTTGAAACGTGACCTCCCTCCTCTCCTCAAGCCTCAGCTTCCTCCTTGTTGAAATGGGTCAATAAGCTGCAACATTCGTTAAACACCATGCATTGGACAGATGTTATTTTAAATGCTGTATAGGTAGAATCTCATTTAATCTTTTCCACAACCCCATTGGCTTGGCACTTTTATTACCCCATTATAAACATAAGAAAACTGAGGCACAGAAAGGTTAAGTTACTTGCCTGAAAGTACACATTTAGTATGTGTGAAGCCAGGTCTTCAACACAAATAATCTAGCTTCAGAGGATGCATTTATGATCCTTAAATTCTACGGCCTCTCAGTAATAATAGTAGATACTTCAGGGGATTTTTGTGGTGACTAAATGACATAATGCATGCACTGTGCTCAGCAGGCTCTATAAATATTAGCAATTATTATTATTGTCACATGTAGTGATGAATGATACTACTACATAAGCTCAAAACATCCACCCACTGTGAGAAAAACCTTCCCCCTAGATTTGATGCACTTATATGATCCTGTTGGTTTCCCTGTCCCGAAAGAAAAAATGCAACTCCCTCCCTGGCCCATCCCCCCATCCTGTCCTCCCAACTGGACACCGGGACAAGCCTGCTCACCGAGGTCCCCATGCCTCTGTCCATGTCATTCTTTGTGGTGGAACAACCAGTCTCCTCCCACCATGCTGGCTGGGAAACTCCTTCTCCCCCTTCAGACGAATCACTTCTTCCTCTGTGCCCTGGAGTCCCCACGCAGAGCTCTCCACTAACTTGAACTGTGATCAATTTCAGTTGCTTGTGTCTGTCTCCCTCGTGGCCCTGGGATGGGGCACCATGTCACATCCATCTTTCTCCAGTGCTTGATACAGAGCTGGTGCGTAATATAAACTCGGTGGATGTTTATTGACTGAATCAGGGAATCACAGCTAGGACGAGTACCTATTGAGCACCGCCTGTGTACCAGATACTGCCCTAAGTGCTTCATGTACTGTATCATAGTTATGGTTACAAATGACAGACACAATTTAGCTGAACTCAGATGAAAAATGGGGGAATCTGATTGGTGGTTATATAGCATTAGCTTTATATGTATACTGCACATAATACATTTTCTTCAGTCTCCTATTCGTATATGTTTTATTGATCTTCTGTATGTATGATGTTTCAAATTTCACTGATTTTATTTTATTTTTTGAAGCTTCAAACTAAAAAAGTTGAAGGCAAAAGAAAAAAACCCAATGAGAAAATTATGCCATTAAATGAAGGCTTGCAAATGATATTTGAAAATATTAAAATATGTAATTAAATCTTAATATTTGCTTTAAATATAGCTTAAAATGCAAGTATTAGAAATAAATATTTTTAAATGTTTGAAAGACATTTTGAAAGTGCTGAGTGTGGTAAATCTATGAGAGGAAGAGTATAATTGAAATGTAACCTGACCTCTTTAGGGATTATTCAGTCTCTTACTTTTTGTACAGAAGGCTTTTTGGTTGAGTGGCCCCCATCAGTGTGTGTGAATGATTCTTCTCTCAAGTACGGGGAGACTCTGGGATGATAACCAACCCTGAATTATCCTTGCTGTCTGGGGAAGACCACATATATATTAAAATGTTAGATCATCTGCAGAAAATGAATTTTGATCTCTCTGGTCATTTCAAAATGACCTCTTTCTTAATAAAACTGTTGACCGAGGAGGTAACAGACCTGAATTCTCAGCTGACGCCCACTCCCACTTAGACCGTCATGGACTATCCCTCTTTCTGAGCTACTCTCCCAGATCACTCACTCAGGGCTGAACGAAGGAGTTTGTGGTGTGGGTCATCCTTTTGTTGTCCACATTTTTTTTTTTTTTTGAGATGGGGTCTCGCTCTATTGATCACAGCTCACTGCAGCCTCAAGCTCCTGGGCTCGAGCAATCTTTCTTGAGTAGCTGGGACTACAGGCATGCACCCCCATGCCCAGCTAATTTTTAAAAAAGTTTTTCAAGATGGATTCTTGCTATGTTTCCCAGGCTGGTCTTGAACTCCTGAGCTCAAGCAATCCTCCTGCCTCAGCCTCCTGTGTAGCTGGGATTACAGGCATGAGCCACAGTGCCCAGCCTGTTTTCCACATTTTCCATTCACACCCTCACCTGCTGAACAGTGAGTTCCTGAAGAGACCTGGTCTTTCTCACCTCTGTATCCCCAGCCATTTCCCAGATGCCTGGCTGTGGATGCTGACTGAACCTGATTCAACCGAGTAATGGCCGCCATAGGCCACATCTGAATTCCTTTCTCTACCTTTAACATCTCACATCACCCAGGGCCTGAGAGTGAGTTTGGAAACCTGGCCTTTGGAGAGCTGCTCAGAAAAACCAAAAGAAAGCCAAGGCTAGAGGGAGACTTGGAAAACATCTGGGCTTACATTTGCATTTTGCAGCTGAGTTAAGGCACACCTTAACTTACGTGGCACAGCTGGTAAGCAATGAAGTTGGGACTAAACCACATGTCACCTGGCTTCCAGCCCAGGCTCCTTCTCCCTTGTCACCAGGCTTCCCCTGCTCAGAGGGATGCATGCCACTCCTTTTATACTGGCACAGAAAGTTTCCAAGCTATTAAGCTCTGTGCCATCTCCAGGAAGGAGAGCCTTCTCCCAGCCTGTCTTAGGAGAGCTCATTTTTCACTTACAGCTCTTGGCATAAACAACTCAGGCTCGACAGGGATGTTTCTTACAAGGAGCAGCCGTGCAGTGATTGCTCCACTCTGAGGGCTCTGACTCAGCCCTTCCTCAGCTTCTGGGTTTATTTTAGCCCCACGTTTCTGGAGGAGGAAATGAGAACATGATCAAGGATCCCGTGGGAAGAGCCTGGGGCCCTCCAATTCTCAGGGAGCCTCAGGAAGCTCCTCACAGCTCCAGCTGCCTTAGAAATCCACAGAAATCTGGCTCCTACAGAACTAGGCTGCTAGCCTGGGGGGGGGGGGTGTGCCCCACTTTAAGAAAACCTGCCATTTGGAAATGAGAATTAGGGCCAAAGGATGAATTTGGGGTTGATTATTGACCTAGCAAAGAGTTGCTTTACTGAATGTGGAAGAGAAGAAAGCAAGTTCATTGAAGTCCCAGCGTCTGTTTATAGAGCCATGAAAGCTCGGGTTTGGGATTAACCTGTCTGAGATTAGGAGGTAAGGGGTATGTAGAGGACGAGACTTGGGCGGGGTCTTCAAGGTCAAGTGAGGGAGGTAGAAAGGGAGCTACAGGCAGAAGAAGGGGCATATGCAATTCCTGCAGACGTGAAGTGTATGACATGTTCAGGGAGTCGTCCGGGTGTCTGCAGTGGCTGCAGCAAAGTCGGAGGGGAAGACAGGCAGGGCTGGTGGCAGCCCCCTCACTCGTCCTGTAACACGTCTGGCATATTTCTGCTCACACTCTTTTGCTTAAATCTCTCCCCTTATCCAAACGCTTTCCCTGTTCTCTCCAGCTACCAAATCTTCCCGTGGTCACTGGCACGCGCTCCATCTCTCCTGTGCAGCATTTCTTGCTGGCCCAGGCCACAGGGTCCCCTCCGCTGGCTTCATCAGCATTTGCCATCGGTGCTGCCCATTTAGCTCTTGGCCCTCGCTCTGTGTGACTCATGATGTTTTCATCCACAACAGAAACACATTATTCATGTGTGAGCTTTCAGATCCTGTCTGTCCTTACCCTCCCTCTGTGCTGATTTTCTATTGCTAGGTAATAAATGACCGCAAACTAGGAGGTCCAAAGCAACACGCATGCATTAGCTCACAGTTCTGGAGGCCAGATGTCCAGCCATGGCACGGCTGGGTTCTTGTCTCAGGGTTTCACAAGGCTGAAATCAAGGTGCCAGCGGGACTGCGTTTCTTTTTGAATACTCTGGGAAAGAATCCAGTCCCAAACTCCTTGAAGTTGTTGGCCAAAACTGTCCCTTGAGGTTGTAGGATGGAGGTCCTCAGGGCTTCTCTTACCTCTGAGAGGACACCCACATACATGCCTTGCCACGTGGACCCCACGGGCAGTTCACCACGTGGTTGTTGCTGCTTCTTCCAGGCCGGCAAGAACACATCTCTCTGCCTTGTTCCTTGGTGACCAACCAGAGAAAAATTTCTGCTTTTAAAGTGCTCATTGATTTGGTCAAGCTGACCTTGAACTATCTCCCTTTCTCAACGTGAACGTGTCATCTCACATAACCTAACCACGGGAGTCATGTCCATCGTGTTCACAGTCCCAGGGATTACGTAGGGAATATATGTACACCGGGGGGTGGGGACCCTAGGGAACATCTTAGAATTCTGCCTACCACACCCTCCAAGTTCCTTTCTGCGGAGGAAGGATTTTTGTTTTCAGGGTCAGTTTCTGACTCTCCCTTGTTACCTGGGAATAGGCAGATTTCCATCCTGATGCAGCGAGAGCTGGAGCCAGGCTTCTTCCCACAGGAGGTTGCAAGATTGAGAAAGGGCCAGGAGCGCGGGCTTTTGGAAAGGGAATGAGGCTTGTGAACATCAGGACTGGAGGAAGAGGAAGTAACAAGAAATGCTGATGAGGGAGAGGAAGGGCAGACGAGAGAAACAGGGTCTGAGGCTACTGCATGGGGGGGAAATGGAGAGAACAGGCAGGAAAGAATCAGAGGCCCGATTTGGGGCCCCAATTTGGTATTAAAAAGGACGAGAAAGGAGATTGGAAGGAAGAGGGACAAGAGATTTTTAGAAGCACTGTTTTGAGTAATAAATCACATCCTCTGGGACGTGCTTTGAAAGAAGACAGTAAAAACATAAATTTGCTTTGAATAATGTTGGTTGCTGGGCTGTCTTTCCTTGAATGTGACACTGTGCAGAGACAGGCTGGTGACACATTTTCCGGTTGCACATGTAGGTACCTTATCTTACTAGTCAAGCTATCAGCAGGGTTGCCCCACAATGTCAACAGAAATACTGAGCAGCAAGTTAATAGAGAAGCATCGATTTTCACGGAAATGTGCCGCCTAACATCATGAGACATCTTATTTATTACACAAAATACATAGCGTCTCATTCCCAAAGACCTGCGCCAGTGCCAGACATCTGGAATCCTATCCGGGAGCTCTTCAAGGTCAAGGACTGTGTCTTGATCACATCTATGTCCCCTAGTTCCTAGCACAGAATAGATATATGAGAAAATGAGCCTTGCATCCAAACCTATTTGATTAATAAATGTAATAGCTAACGTTTATAGAGTACTTACAGAATTTCAGATAACATTCTAAGATGTTGTTATTTTCCCTGTTTTGATGATGAGAACTGAGGCACAGAGAGGTTAAGTGACTTGCTCAAGTTCATGCAGCTCATAAATTCTAAAGCCAGGAATGTAATACAGGCATTCGGGGTCTTTGGTCCAGGTACTCGTCCATAAGCTATGACCTTCTAGTAAGGAACAGTGGGGCTAATATACTGTAGGTCTTCTACCTTGAAGGGAGAAATAAGACCCCAGATGGGTGTGGAAGAAGTTAATGTAAAAGCTCCCTGGGTGCCTTTCTGTAAGCACCGGAGAACACACTGCAACCTCCATGCCCTTGCTACCAAAGGTGGAGGTGAACCAGTAGCATTGGCCACCAAGGAGCTTATTAGAAACGCAGAATCTTAGGCACCACTCCCAGACCTAATGAATTCAAATCTTTTTGACAAGATCACTAGGTAATTCACGTGCACATTAAAGTTTGAGTAGCACCATTCTAAGCCATATTACCAAGGCCAGCGTGGTTCAGTTCAATAAAGTTTTTCACAATGGTGGAAATGTTCTATATCTGCACTGTTGAATACAGTAACCCCCAGTCACACGTTGCTATTAAGCAGTTAAGCCACATGTGGCTATTAAGTACATGTGGCCAGTACGACTAAAAGTGATTTTTTAATTTTATGTTGTTTTGATAAATTTATATTTAAATAGCCCCATGGGGCTAGTGCCTACCATTTTGGACAGCACAGATTCTAGATTTATTTTTCTCCTGTGTTTATTGCTCTATGATTGAATAATCCTTTGTAAAGCTTTATTTAAAGAGTCCGGTCTTGAAATAGCTGTGTTATGGAACTACAGTGGAAGACTCTGTGTCTCCTCCTGACTTGGGCCAGATGCCAGAGCATCAGAGGGGTGAGGGCTCAAAGGACAGAGGCATTCCATGATCTGGCCGACCTTGTTGCCCGCCTGGCACACCTATGTGCCTCGTTAGCGGTCCGTGCACTTTCCCATGCTCACATATGTAGTTATCATCCTCTGGTTACTCACCCATATTCGTTGCCAACTGCAAGCTCTCTAAGCCAACAATCAAGCCTTATTAGGAAACTTAATATTACCTTCAGGATGCCCTCAGCTATAAGTAACAGGAAAGAAATGTTCACTGGAAACATGCCTTGCCCACCTTCCTATTTTAAATTAGCATCCTCCTCCTCTACACTCCTTAGCTATTTTCCATGCTTTATTTTCCTCTGTACCATTTGACATGTGTGGGGAAGGGAGAAAAAAAAAACACTTTTTCCTATACCCTCCTAGGTTCTCTGGCTGGAGTCTTGCAAATTAGACTGACAAAAGACAGATTAACTGGAGAGAAACAGAGTTTATTAACACATGGGAGAAAACTGGTGATGAGTAACTCAAGGGGGTGGTTAGAACTTGGGCTTATACAGCATCTTAACGAAGAACAATACATTTATAGAGAAGGGAGCAGACAAAGGAAAAGGCTTTAGGCTTCCATGTTGGCATGAACAGGAAGGTTAAGTCCATGGGGGAACTGATGGAGGAAGGCTTGTCCATGCAGGTCCACCCCAGTACTCACTTTCTGTCTTCCTCATGACCATAAAACTTCCCCAGGAGAAGGGATGGGTAGCAATCCTCTCTCAGATGTTTCTGCTTTTAGTCAAAGAAGAGAAGCTCTAGGAAGAGCTTCTTTTTGCATCTTTTGAATTGCAAATACCCAGCTCAAAATAATCCTTATGCCAAAGTGGCACATTTTGGGGTAGCACATTTTGATCCCCTCTGCATGCCACATATTTCACTTGCATAGTTGTGTGTGTCTCACCTCAATAAAAGCCTCATGAAGGCAAATGCTAACTGTTAGGGATAGAAAAGTGGACTGTCCAAAGGTTTCATATATCTGGGTATATAGTAATGGCTACAATATAATCAAGTTTTTTCGTATGTGCCAGAACCATTCAAAGCACTTGGCAAACATTATGTCATTTAATTTTCTCAGCAACCCTGAGAGAGCTGTGACTTATACCCATTTATTTTTATTTTATTTTATTGGAGACAGGGTCTCACTCTGTCTCCCTGGGTAGAGTACAGTGGCATCATCATAGCTCACTGCTAACCTCAAACACCTGGGCTCAAGTGATCCTCCTGCCTTAGCCTCCCGAGTAGCTGGAACTACATGTGTGTGCCACCACACCTGGCCAATTTTTAAATTTTTTGTAGCAATAAGGTCTCACTATGTTGCTCAGGCTGGACTAGAACTCCTGGGTTCAAGTGATCCCCCCACATTCGCCTCCCAAAGTGCTAGGATTGTAGGCATGAGCTACCGTGCCTGGCCTACCCATTATTTTAGATGAAGAAACTGACAATCAGAAAAAGTACAACTATCTTCCTCTTATTTGATCTAAACTCTTAATTCTTGAATTAGCTACAACCATATTAGAAATAATTGGGATAACACAGATCTCCTTATAGGAGGCACTGGAACTGTTAATGCTAACATCCAGAGAAAGAAGTTAATTATCTTGGAAAGAGGTGTCTTCAGCGACTGAGCTACAGAACCCTGTACCAACTTATGCTTTTCTTGGGGAAATAATATCAAATTAAATTTTATTGTCTCTTCTGCTGCTCCCCTTTTCCATATTAATGGTTTAATCTGCATGGTGGGTGTTGGATGTGCACCTTAGTGCTATTTACAGCAATTGGCGAAGTGCTTAACATTCTAAAGAAATTAACTGTCTGGTGAAGAGGACTCCTGAGGACAGAAGTGCAAGATACAGACAGGATGTCTGATAATTCTGGCTTTCTTGGAAGGAAGATAAATGGAGTAGCTTTCTCCTGCTTCTCCTCCAAACTCACTGGCCTCTTTTCTTTTCTTTTGCTAATATTTCCTTCTTTGCCAACCCCTTGAATGTAGATGTTCCCAAAGTTTATCCTTGTCCATTCCACCCTCCAGTGCTGTATTCTTTCTGTGGGCTATCTCACCCATCTGGCGTCTCAGGAGGCAAGGTAAGGGGGCCAGGTGAGGAGCACAAAGAACCCAAGACACCCAGGGATGGTATTTAAACACACACTTCTGCTTTCTTTTTTGCAGCCAGCACCAGAAACTTCAGGCAAGTTCTTTGGGGATACCCCGATGTTGCCCAGAGTAGAACCCTGGTAGGGTACTCCAATTGGCTGCAGTGAAAGAAGTCTGATTCGAACATGGCCAGTCATCTATCAAATGGACCCATATATTTTCAGAACCCTCTAAATCTTCCAGAAGGGTCCAAAACAAATGAATCCAGAAGCCTCAGGAGGGTTCCTTGGGGGATGCCCTGGCTTTTCCTAGCACAAGTCCTAAAACTATGCCCTCTAAGTCTGAATGGACTGACAAAATATCACAAATGAGTAATTGATGGAGGGTATGCTTCCATCATCTGGGAAAAAAAAGAAATAAAAAAGAAAAATTTGCCTGGAATGAAACCAACATACAAAGGGAAGCGGAGCAAAGAGATGGAGAGCAAGATAAGACTTGATGACATCATTGGTACCCCTGGATCCAGCTGTGCCTGAAGACTGTTTAGGACTCCCAGTGATATTGTTAATAGAATTTAAAACTCCATATTTTATCATTTGTTTTGTTTTGAGTTAGCTTTAATTGGACTTTCTATCAATTACCATCAAATTCTAATACATTTTCCATTTATGTGCGGATGACTTCTAGTTTGACATCTCTCACCTGTTTCTCTTTGCTGACTTTCAGACCTAAATATTCAAAGACCTGCTTATGCAGATATTTCTCAGGATATCCTCATAGATCTCTCAACTGAACATGACACAAACCAAATCTGCCGTCCGTTCTCCCCACCCTTTCCCTATCTCTGTCCCTCACGCCACAAGACCTGCTTTTTTGCCAGCCTTCATTGTCCCAGCACCTCCTGACCCAGTTGCCCAAACCAGGAATCTTGGAGTTTCCATCCCTCTTTCTCATCTCTCATATCTAATTATGCATTAAGTTTCTTCCAAAGCAGCTTAGAATTCATCCTCTCCTCTCCAGTCCTACTTATAGCTCCTTGAGTCAGTCTATCAGCACCTCTTACTTGGCAATAGCCTTCTAATTGATCTCCCTGTCCCTGGCTTTTCCTTCCTAAACGTAGCCTGCAATCATTCTACTATACAGATACAAAATTATGTCTCTCTGACCACTCGCTACCACTCTGCAAGTCTCCTGGGTGACCCCATAACTGTCAGGGTGAATTTTGAATCCTTTAGCATGATATTCAAAGCCACTTACAACCTTTTCCAGTCTCCATCTCTGGCCACTGCTCCCCAGCCCCACCCTCCATCTTCCTGTGGTCTTGCTATTTCCAGAATATGCCATAGAGGTCACTTCCTCCTTGTTTTTGCACAGGTGAAACTGCACCCATCCCTGGCACTTTCTCTCTGTAGCCATCTCAGACTGTGTCCTACAAGACAGAATCAGCTGTTCCTGTGTGCTCCCCAAACACTTTATATGAAATATCTTTGATAGAACTTTTCCCACTGCATTATAATTGGCTTTTTAAAAATTTTTATCTATTTCATTAGATGTATGAGAGTTCCTTGAACAATTGGACCAAGACTTATGCACCTTTATATTCATGGACTTAACACAGCGCCTGGGACATACGAGATGCCCAGTAGAAGTTAATGACTTAAATTGAGACAGATGAGCCACTGACACCTTCTCCTGGCTTGCATCTCTCATGGTCCCTATTCACAACCAGCCCTCATTTATAGTCCTGCCACTGGATTAGGACATAAACCTGTATGTAAACTTGTAATGTGCCTTACACATAATGCAGGATAGTAATCACAACTCATTGAGCAATAGGAAAAAAGGCATTGATAAACTGAACATTATTTGGGCTCGTTCTTAGATCCCCACCAGGGCAAGAGGGGACTGAGTAATCTTAGTGGCTGTCCCATGTTTACCACTTACTAGCTGCAGTAAATTACAAAAATAGACACAAACCTTCCTATACAGTAGTCCCTCCTTACTGCGGTTTCGCTTTCCATGGCTTTAGTTATTCACCATACAAAAATAGATGAGTTTGGTACTGTTAAGGTATTGTGAGAGAGATAGAAAGAGACCACATTCACATAACTTTTATTACAGCATATTGTTATAATTTCTCTATTTTATTATTAGTTATCATTGTTAGTTTTTTACTTTGCCTAATTTCTAAATTAAACTTCATCATACGTATGCATGTATAGGAACAATATAGCATATGCAGGGTTTGTTGCTATCTGTGGTTTCAGGCATCCACTGGAGGTCTTGGAATGTATCCCTGTGGATAAGCGGGGTGACTGTACCTGTATTCTTGCCTCATTGTAAGGTGACCTTGAGGCTCCTATCATCAAAAGGTGAATGCTGTTTCTTCATTCTTGGATTATGACCTTGACCATATGCTCTACATTTGCCAATGAGAGAGCAGTAAATACGATGCCAGCACAGGTTGAAAAATACTTGGACATTAGTATTTGCTATGGCAGCTTTTGGAGACTCCGTGGCAACTGCTATGTGAATAAGCCCAGGTTAGTCTACTGGAGATGTATAGCCCAGTCATCTCCATCATCCCAGGTAATAGCCACCACCAGCTGTCAGACGTATGAGTGAGGCCCTCCTAAAACTAGCAGTCTTTAGCTGACTATAGCTGCATGAATGAGCCAAGAAAGACAGCAGAACTGCCCAAGAGACCTCAAGTTAAATGGCCAACTCACAGAAACATGAGCTAATAAATAATTGTTGTTTTAAAATACTAATTTTGGGATAGTTGTTACGTAGCAAAAACTAACTGATACATACTAACCATGTGACCTTGAACAAGTAATGTTACCTCTCTAGGCCTCATGTTCTTTATAAATAAAATGGGATACAATCTCTATTTTGGCTCACAGGACTGTTGTGAGGGCCAGTCAAAACATGATTTTAAAATCCCTTCCTAAGTTGGAATAAACGTATAACCATGACACTTCTTTGGATATATTTAATTAATGTGCATATTCAGCACTGTTGCAGGGTGTCTTTCAGACTCTCTATGCAAAGTGCCTGTGGTCTTAGACTGAGTATTGCTGGAAGCCATGGACAGATTTTTTATTTGTTCAGTAATGCACATAATCTGAAGAAAGAAGCCCATTAATAAGTGGATATGGTACTCATGATAAGGCTCAGGACATCTGAGATTCCCGGACCCCAAGGGCATTCTGAACCCTAGGGATTATTGAGAAGGAAAGTGGGGTCTGGCACCTTGCAGAATCCCTAAGGCATCTTTTAAAAAGACTACCAAGAGCCACGGGAGCAGGTACCAACATCCAAGTGCTTTTCAGCCTGCGCTTGTGTCATATCTGCTGTCATCTCACTGATCAACGCAAATCACATGGCCAAAGTTGTATCTGAGAATTAAAGAAAGACCCTCCACCTTTTTATGGGAGGCACTTCAGGTCACCTTGCAGAGGGATGACAATCAAGGGATAGAAAGAATGTGTGCCAAAACAAATTCTGAATGCTAAATGACTAATAATTAGCCCATCAATTACTTCCATTATCACTATTTCAATCACCTGGAGAAACTGGGTATTATCTCCTTTTTACAAATGAGGAAATAAAACTCAGAGCAGAACAGGGTGGGAGAAGTGACTTGTTTCAAAAGAGCCTGCAGATTAATTCTAGAAACAGAGAGTAAAATCCCCACAGCTGTCAAGTGGGAGCAGGAGCCAGTGATCCTAGGGGAATGGAGGTCCCAGCTGGGCTCCCACGCTCCTAAACTCACTGCAAGGAAGGCCCTGAATTAGTCATGAGCACTCTGGTATTAGACACACTGGTAGGTCTATTTAAAGCCAAAGGACTCAGGGTGAGATGAGGACTGCAGAGGATACACGACTGGGAAGCTCAGGCACACTGTAGCGAAGAAATGATGATAGCTGAAGCCACATGTCATTCTCTGTGACCTCAGTGCCTAGCACAGGACCTCACACGGATGGGCCATGCAGCAAATGTGTGCATTTTGGGATAATTATTCTGCCTTTCCTCTTTCATTTGTTCCTTTGTCATTTAATGAGCATTTTTATATCCCTCTGATATGCCAGGCAGTAACAATGCACAGACACATAAACCCTAGTGGTGTGGGTTGAATTGTGTCCTCCTACAAAAGATATTTTGAAGTTCTAACCCTTCTCCCACCTGTAAATGTGACCTTATTTGGAAATAGGGTCCTGGCAGATGTAATCAAGTTAAAATGAGGTCATACTGGAATAGGGTGGGCCCTAATCCAGTGGCTGGTGTCTTTATAAGAGAAAGGAGAGAACGATCTGTACACAGAGACAGAGGGAAGAAGTCCATGCGACAACAGAAGCAGAGATTACAGTGACGCAGCTGCAAGCCAAGGAACACCAAGGATTGCCAGCAACAGACTCCAGTGGAGGAGACGGGTGCATGGACACATCAGTGTAGCACAATAAACCAAGAATAATACAACGGAGGTACATGCAAAGTATTGTAAGAGCACAGGGGAGGGAGACATAAACTCTTCCTGAAAGAACCAGAGAAGTCCTCATGAATTAGCTGATATTTGAGTAGGATTTAGAAGAATGGATGAGCAGAGTTCATGAACCAAAAAAAAGTGGGAAAAGATATTTCAGGTTGTGTTGATAGCATGTGCAAAGGATTGGAGGTGCGGACTGAAATGGTGTTGTCAGGGGACAGCAAAGAATGTTAAAAGGCTGTGGCTGTCCGGGTGCGTTGGATCGCGCCTGTAATCCTAGCACTCTGGGAGGCCGAGGCGGGCGGATTGTTTGAGCTCAGGAGTTCGAGACCAGCCTGAGCAAGAGGGAGACCCCGTCTCTACTAAAAATAGAAAGAAATTAATCAGACAACTGAAAATATATAGAAAAAATTAGCCGGGCATGGTGGCGCATGCCTGTAGTCCCAGCTACTCGGGAGGCTGAGGCAGAAGGATTGCTTGAGCCCAGGAGTTTGAGATTGCTATGAGTTAGGATGACACCATGGCACTCTATCCCGGGCAAAAAGAGTGAGACTCTGTCTCCAAAAAAAAAAAAGGCTATGGCTGAGAGTGGGCCGGACGTGAGGTTGGGAAGCTCAGCTGACAGTGGAGCGTGGGGCATGTAGGAACCTGACTGCCAGAGGAACTGTTGAGAGAGGGCTGAGACGAGGGCTTGGCAAGGAGGCAATAGTCCATGCAAGGGGCGGGGAGCCTCCAAACCAGGATGGAGGGGAGGAGGGCTCGGTTTGGCCAAACAACCGGTCTTCATCATGTCCCAGATGTGCTACAGCCTTTTCTGCAGTTCTCCATCTCCCATATCAGAATGCTTATGTTGGGGCTCAGACAACAATACCCCAAAAGTATGGTGCTTTGACATGCTGAGCATTTTGGACTAAAATAGGGAGGCCTTAGCAGCCGCCTTGGAATCAGGGATTTCATGACCTCTCCTGTCTCCCACCCCACTCCTCCATCCCCAGCCTAGGGTGGAATTTTACTCTGATACTCCCTTATCTGCCTTAAGACCAGGCACACCAAAGAGAACACAATTGCCTTCCCTCACCTTCCTGAGATTTCACGATCTATTGTAGGAAAGAAGACTGAGGAATGTAACCACACCTGGATGGACTTTATTACAAGATATTGTCTTTCTCTCAGGATCATTCAAATTCCCATTATTTACAAGCCAATTTCTGTCTTCTAGGTCCATTCATTTTCCTAAAATCATTTACTACCCCTCAAAATTACCCACATTCTCCCATCTATTCCTCCACTATGAGGAAGGGTATGTAATAAGTGTATGGACTTCACCGGGTTATTGGGTAATCAGTCTCCTGTGCATTTTCCCTGTGCATGTTAATACACCTGTGTGCATTTTTCTCCTGTTAATCTTCCCATTGTCAGCTCGTTTTCAGAGAAGCTTCAGAGGGTGATGGGGAAGCTTTACTTCTTTGCCCCTGCGGATACAACCATTTAGAAACTGTGTCTTTCCATATCCTCAGCTTCCGATGAGCAGTGAAAGTCATATACACTGCAGAGTTGTGTCTATGATGCTCTAAGATAGTTAGAAAGTTCTAGTCACACCTTTGTTCCATATTACAAAGAAAGAGCCCACTTTCCTGGGTGTAGAATAAACCCACACTTTATTTGTTACAAGGTTAGGCAGCCAGAAAGCAGATAGGTCACTACCTTCCCATGGTACTTGGCCATAACCCACCAAAATGACTCCCAAACTCCCTCTACAGCCTCTGAGGAGCTGGATCTTAGGCCAATGAAGCTTCTCTCCTGAATGGATTAATTTGTTGAAGAAAATCTTTTTAAAAACCCTGAAGATTCTACATATCTCTTATTAAGGAATTAGAAGAAGAGCCTAAAGAATATTTCTCCTAGGGACTCAGGATGCTGGATTTTGTGAGACTGGATTTGGGAAGGAAACTCTCCAGTGTATGGGGGAGGAAAACAGTATGAAAGGTGCAGAGGAAATAAAGAAATCAACTTTGAACCCCTGTGAGGTGCTGGGCAACTGTAAGGACATCAAACCACTAAACTCCTGCAATGCATCTCCAAGGTTGATATTATCATCTTCACTTTACAAACATGGAAACAAAGGTTCGAAGAGACCAAACCACCTCTTGCACAACACTGAAGAAGCAGAGCTGAGATTTGAGTCCGTGTCTTTCTGAATCTAAAGTCTTCTCCCTTCACTATACTTCTACCTAGACCCCGGCGCAGATCAGGGATGGGATGGCTGTGGCCTGGTCTTCCCCAGCTAGACACATCTGGGTTCCCTTCTGGGTATCAAATAAACAGACATGGAACAGTCAGAGGAGAAAGAGCAGATGCTGGAAATATTTGTCATATGAGAAATGATAGCAGCAACTGGAGTTGATTGGCTTGGGGAAGAGAAAACTCTAGGGATATGGCAGTCGTCTTCAAATATTTGAAGGGCTGTCATGAGGAAGAGAGATTGTGCTTATCCTGAAAGGCCTCCAAGGGGCAGAAATCAAGGTGACGGATGGCAATGATAGGCAGACAGAAGGATGTCAGCTCAATGAAAGGGAGACTCTTCCACCAGGTGGAACTAGAAAGATGGGTCGACTTGGGAAGATGAGAGCTCCCTATCGCCTGGTGTCCAAGATGGTAGCAATTCTGTGTAAGAAATTCAAGGACTGATGGGCAAGAGAATTCAATTTCCTTAAAGACCTCTGGCAGCTCAGACAATCTAATTTTGTGGTCTATTTATACCATCACTGCCCAAATCTGAATTGAAATAACTATGCAACTAGGAACTCTAGCCACATAATTACAGTGCCCCCAAATAATTTTCCTAGGAGTAAGAGCCATATTCTTCATAATGTCTATGTGGCCCTACATGCTGTGGCCCTGTCTCTGTCACTCTGCTCCAGACACATTCCCAGCTTAAGACCTTTCCAGTGGCTATTCCCTCTGCCAGGTACCCCCTTCACCCAGATAACTCTGTAGTTATCTCCCTGACCTCCCTCAAGTATTTGCCCAAATGCCCTATTCTTAATGAGACCCTCCCTGAGAATTCTGTTTAAGTTATTATCCAACCCTGCATCTCACATCTCCAACCCCCTTAGTCTGTTCAGTTGTTTTCAGTGTTTATGATTTTCTACCATACTGAAAAATGTGCTTATTTATTATGGTATTATTATCCAACTCCCCCCTAAACTGCAAGCTCCACGAGGGTAGGAATATTTTTTACCACTTTGTTCCCAGTTGACTCCCAAACTCATACACAGAATCAGACACAAAATAAGTACTCGATAAACAATTGTGAAATGAATGAATGGATAAATGAATGAGATTTCCTTTCATTCTCACTCCTTTTCTTGGGGGGAGGTTCTTTGCTGAGCCTATGGAAAGAGGCAGAAACAACCTGGCATGATAACTCATCTAAATTCAGCTGTGAGATGAATTTGGTGGTGAAAGTTAGCAAGAAGAGTTATTCTAACAGATATTCCATTCTGAAGAAAATGAAAGACTTATTGTCTCCTCTAGTGATGAACTGGATCTCAAGGAGGTGTGATTTCCTAGGTGAGAACCAGGATCCTATTGGGGGAGAGAGGAACTAGTGAGGAAGCAGGTGGAGAGGAATTAGGAAAAGAAGGAAATCCCCGGAAGCCCATCCAGGGTGGACTCAGCATGGGTGATAACAGTCACTGACCATTGATTTATAATTTAATGTGTTGCCAGGCACTCTTTGAAACATGTAAGGATTATCTCACTCTTTAATCAACCTTATGTGATAGGGCCATTATTATCCCCATTTTACAGATGAGAAAAATGAGGCATGGCAAGTTAAGGTGCCCAAAGTCATGCAATTACTAAATCCTAAGTCCCAAACCTTAAATCCCCTAGAAGCTGGAGATTCAAAGCCAGGTAGTCCGGCTCCTGAGCCTGCGTTCTTAATTATTAAGTCCCACAGCCTGAAGAAAAGAATAAATAACAATTAAGTCATAGTCTACGAATTTTGTGTATAACTGTGACTGGCTAATAGTAAGACATCTCTCTGGTGCTGACTGTGCCCATACATGCTCTGCTAGTATCATAGGCTTCCCTAACAACATAGCAAAGCCATCCTGCTTTCTATGACATGGATACTTCCCGAATGCTGTGGCATTCAGCCCAAGGCATATTTCCTGCTGGCACAGACAAGATAAAAACACTAACATTTGGACTATGTTTTAAAACTTATGAATAGAAATATTTTTACTTGATCCTCACAGCAAATATGTGGAGTATTCTAAGCAGTCTCTTTGGAAGAGGGGAAATCTAACACACACAGACAATGAGCTGTGGAATGGAGGCTCCAACCTCAATCATTTTGTCCACGCTCCAATGTTTCTTCCATGACACCATGCTGCCCTCAACTGCAGAGGTTGTCAGTACCACTCTAACCACTGGTATGCCCATGAGTCTATGAAAAATTGGATATTGTCTCTTTGTCATGGATCTTACATTAGAGTTCTATTGGAGAGGAGTTGAGTATGAGGCAACTATGTTTAGGTCTTAATTTCTAGGTTTTATTTTATTTATTTATTTATTTTTTTTGAGACAGAGTCTCACTCTCTTGCCTGGGGCGAGTGCCGTGGCGTCAGCCTAGCTCACAGCAACCTCAAACTCCTGGGCTCAAGCAATCCTACTGCCTCAGCCTCCTGAGTAGCTGGGACTACAAGCATGTGCCACCATGCCTGGCTAATTTTTTCTATATATATTTTTAGCTGTCCAATTAATTTCTTTCTATTTTTGGTAGAGACAGGGTCTCGCTGTTGCTCAGGCTGGTGTCGAACTTCTGAGCTCAGAACGATCCGCCCGCCTCGGCCTCCCAGAGTGCTAGGATTACGGGCGTGAGCCACCGTGCCCGGCCAATTTCTAGGTTTTAAATGCAAAGTCAAGGAAAGAGTTATATACACCTGTTCTGTTTATTCAAAGGATATTTGCTGACTGTACACAATGTGTTAGGTCTGCACTGTCCAATACAGTAGCCACTGGCTCCCTGTGGCTATTGAGCGGTTGGTTGATCAATGATTAGTGTCACTGTGGAATTGAATTTTTCATTTATTTCATTTTTACTAATTTAAATTTAAATTCTAAAATGGAAATAATGTAAATTTTTTATTAACCAAAACTACTGTTTCAGTCAAACTCTATTTCACTTTAGCCTTTGCAGTGTGTCAGCTGGCACTGTTGTATAGTGATGCACTTCTCGGATGCACGTATTGTTTCTGCAGTTACGCATGAACACATCACTGATCTACTCATGTCAATGGATTGACTCAGTTTAAGTGACGTTTTTCTACACAGTAACGCAATATTGTAATGGGTATCTTTGAATATGTTGCACTGACAACGCCAATTACTATGGTAACTATGTAAATCTTGATTGGTAATTAAATTGAAGTACTTGCTATTATTTTAATTATAATACAATTAAACTATTTTTAGTATAAAAAATAAGTATGGACAAATTTTTTCACTTAAAATGAAGGCAGACTACTTATGGAGAATCGAGTGGTGATGCAGAAACTAATACTATGATCAGAATAGAAAAGAAAAGAAAAGACTGGAAGAAGGCATCTTATACATTTTCCAATGAATGGTAATTGCAATTTACTGCAGCAGAATGAAACAAAGACGTTCCCTGTTTTCTAAAAATAAAAAAAGATAACAGACAATGTTACTTACGGCAAATACTTAGTGAATTTGATAACTGCCTTCTCAAGAGTCAAAAATAATTAACTAAATTAGTCACTTCATATCAGAATTAAATATCAACCAAAATAATTTAAATTATTTTTAACAATTTGAGCTTGTAATTTTGGCCAAATTAGTGTAAACAACTTAGATTCTTGCACACAAGTACACAAACACACAGAACCATTTTTTGATAGTGAAATGAATTATTATTTTACTTATGAAAATCCTATTAAAAAATGATAAGAAAAACACTAAAAAATGCTATTTTACAGAAAGTGGAAGACCTTCAACCATGTCACCAAACAACTGCCCATAAAATATAAGACCTTTCTAACAGTATCAAAGATCAGTTAATTCAAATTTTAAAAATTAAAAGTAATTTATCTCAGTTTTAAGTGGGTTGGAAAATAAGAGACACTGCTAAATTGATAGTTTGGATACATGTTGTCTCAAAATGCTTGCAAATTTACAAAAATATTATGAATCCTAAAATATAGAATTTGTGGCATCGATATTTTAAAAATCTTTTCTATCTAAGAAGAACTTTACTTAGACGTGAAAAAATGTTTCTATTATGGTGGATAGTGCTATTTTAGATTTTTTATTGGAATTTTAAACAGCAGATTGATACTATCTTTATTGATTTATTTCACTAAGTGCCATGAAAATATTTGTACTCACTTTTCTGAAGCATATTCTATGAAAGGTATCATAGGCACAGTTGCTAAAATTCTTTGGTATACATGTGTAAATGTGACTCATCGCCAGTTTGTCAATCTACTGAATAAAACAGAGGACAATTAAGTTAATAATCTTGTGATTTTTGACAATATTTATCAGTTGAGTTGTGGAAGTTTTACAAAATTTACTGTATTATTAACTCCGAGATTTTCTTGAAATAAAATTCACTAAATCAAAGACAAAAAATGACAGTGTGATTCACATTTCCTAGCCAATATCACACTGTATATGAACAAGCTAAATTTGGAGTTTCATGGAAAAGAAACATTTATTTGTGGCCCAGCAAGACCAGTATGGGAATTTGCTGAAACCAAGAATTTAATTATACAAATCAATAATTTTTTTCTAATGTGAATCAATATGCAGAAATTGTATGATAATTGACAACACGTGTGTTGGCTGCAAAAATGACAAAAAAAATTGGAAGAGCATTTTATCGATATTGGTAAATCCATTTATGCAACACCCTTTTGAACCAGTGTTAATATTGAGTTGACGCAAGAGTTAGTGAATTTACCACGGACTGATGAAGTTTTGAAATGGATATGCTTTAGCTTCAGAGTCAACTTAATTGTTCTAAAAATAATGAGCCAGTTTTGTCAATGTAGATTTGAATATTACATGAAAATGATGTTTTGGTATTTAATTCAGTTTTTAGAAAACTTTTAAGTATGTTTGGAACAGCTTGGGTATGTGATTTTACTTTTTTTGAGAATATATTTTTATAAAATCTAAACATAGATGCAATACTTCTGATGAAAATTTAGCTTCTGTATTAAGATGTGCTGTAAGCGTAAAATACTCTCCAGATTTTGAAGACTTTGTATGATAAAAAGAATGTAACATATCTTATTGATAATTTTCTGTACTGATTACATGTTAAAGTGGTAATATTTGTATATATTGGGTTAAATAAAATACATTTTGAAAATCAATTTCATCTGTTTCTTTTTACTTTTTAATGTGGCTACTAGAAATTTTAAAATTACAAAATTGCATACAATTACATATGTAGGGACTGAAAAGCAGTTCTGGTTTACTAGAGTACAAGGAGAATGTGATCAGAGCTCAGGCTGTAGAGTAAGTTAGGTCATGAAGGGCTTAGTAGATCATGCTAGGATTGGGACTTATTCTATAGTGGTGGTGAAAGGTTGTAAGAAAGACACTTGGGAAGTAAACCCTGGAAACTCTAGTCCCAGGGGGTTTTCCTTTCTCAGGCTCTTTCACTGGGGAAGTGGGAGCAGTGATCATTTTCGCTGATTGGTTGAACAGTCAGTGGCACGGAGCTTTCTTGAGTGATGAACCCTCTTACATTGTACGACAGCTGGTTTCATGTCATTAGACACAGGCCTTCCTCATATAACATACTTCAAACTCATGTAGCTGGTTAATTTGACAGAGCCTGAAGCCTTAAATTTCAGCATTTATTTAGTCCACTGATCACTATCTGATATAATATTATAAATTTGTCTTTCAGACTTCCCTACTGAAATGTAAGCTTCAAGAAACAGAGACTCTGTCTTATTCATGACTGTATCCCTAGTGCCTTTCATACAGCAGGTGCTCAGTACTTTTGAATATTCACATTAGATAAGATGGTGACACCTACTGACAATGTGTAGTATTGCAATCTAGCTCTACCGCACTCTGTAGTTACCTGGATATGACAACCAAGGAACCCAAAATCCACCAGCAGGGAGTCATTATCTCTGAATGATGCTAACTTAACCGACTCAAAAATTACAGCAAGTGGAAAGTCAAGGGAGGCAACTGCGTATGTAGAAAAACGAGGCAACCTAGTATAGTGGAAGAACAGAGACTTCAGACCCAGATCGACACAGGTTTTCATTCCCAGCTATTTACTTGTTGCGTGACACTGTATAAAGTAACTCGCATCGCTAAGCCTTAATTTCCTCATTTGTAAAAAGGTGTAATAAAATCAACTGCATTTTGACATTAGAAATAATATACTTAGAGAGTGTTCTATAAAGGGTAGTTATCCTTAAGTGTTTGCTTCTGCACAAGGCTATAAGGGGCAGAAAATGGAGAATGAGTGATTTGTGAACTTGTCTGTTGCCAATGATTTATTTCATTTTATCTCATTTCATTTGGAGCCTTCCGATTATTCTCATGCCTGTGGGTTTTCAGAGAAGGTAGTACTTTGCCCATCTCATTACAGGTCATTTCCTGGCCTTGCACACTGAATAAATAAGTAAAGGCATAGATTGCTCAGACTTCTCAGATCAGAAGGCTTTCTCAGGAGCTTTTCCAAGCACGAGGAAATCAGTATCAGTTGTTAAGTGGCTTCAAAGCTGATTACCTTGAAATGAATGGTCACACCTCCTGTCCAGGTCTCTATCTTCCTCTTGTTCAAGGATTGGCTGCAATACATTAGATCCCTAATTAGGAAAGACAATGATCAGCAAATGGCTCCTTTGAGCAGAATACTAAACTCCTGGAAGAGTCTTGGGGCGGATCTGCTGGCAACCACACGGAGGAAGTACATGTGAATAGAAACTGCCTTAATTGGTAGTGGTATAGGGATTGTATTTCACCACTCTGCTGGGACTAATAAAGGTCGGCGTTGTAATCAGTGTGGCGGTAGAGAAATGGAAATTTAGCATCTGAGCTGCTCTGCTATTCAATTACAGCCAGTGAGAAGGAAATGGATACTGCCTTGGCTGGTGGAAAATACAGACCCTTCACCTAATAATGAAAATGCCCTTGGCAAAGCAAAACCAGACCCTGCACCTAATAATAATATTATCATTGGTGGAGTGAAACCAACCTCCATTCAGATTCTCTGCCATTTATTACCTCTTTGGCCTAAAGCTGTCGCTTAACCTCCCTGAATCTTGGCTTCATCATTTATAAAATGGGATCATGAAATATACAATATTAAATAAAAAACGCATCATAACTGGCAGTTTCTAGCACAGAGAAATCTTGCAAACAGTGACAGTTCCTTTCTCCCTCCCCTTTCCCTATGTTCTATTCGAAGCATCTTTGTGTTTTTCAGAAGTTCCCACTCTAGGGTCTGGGCGGACAGGAGGGTTGGGGGCTGCAAAACTCCTGACATTATTTGCAAAATGTTGTATGAATGTGGCCTATGCTGGTGAACCTGTCCACGGTTTTCAGTAGATTTTCAAAGGGGGTTTTAACTGCCCCCAAAGGTTGAAAAATCCCTGGTATGTATTCTCTTTCTTTTACGATCCGCCCCCTGGCTCCCTCTGCAGCCTCATTATCTGACGTTTCCTTCCTCGTTGCTGCACTCCAGCTGCTCTTGCACTCTCTGTTCCTCAAACGTGCCAAGCTCATTCCTGCATCAGCCTTTTACTTGTCATTCTCGCTGCTTCCCAGGTCTTACTACGAAAAACTCAGCTCAAATGTCACTTCTGGAGGAGACAGTCCTTCCTTGAACTCCCAATCTAAAGAACCTTCTCCGACACTTTCTGTCCTATCGGTATTAGCCTGTTCAGGCTGCTGCGTAGAGGGGGAAGCTTAAACAGCAGACATTTATTTCTCACCATTCTGGACGCTGGGTAGTCCAAGGTCAGGGTACCAGCTGATTCAGTTCCTGGTGAGAGTTCTCTCCCTGGCTTGTGGACAGTGACAGCCACCTTCTCACTGTGTCCTCATATGGCAAAGGGAGAGCAACGTCTCTCTCTCTCCTCTATATTTTCTGTAAGAGACAGGGTGTTGCTCTCTTGCCAAGGCTGGAGTGGTGCAGTCATAGCTCACTATAGCCTTCAACTCCTGGGCTCAAACCCACGCCTCAGGCTCCCGCGCAGCTAGAACTACAGGCACGAGGCACCACAGCTGGCTATTGTTTTTTGTAGAGGTAGGGGTTTCACTATATTGCCCCAAGTAGTCTCAATCTCTTGGCCTCAGGTGATCCTCCCACTTCAGCCTCCCAGTGCACCGGGATTACTAGGCGTGAGCCACAGCACCTGACCCTCTTCTTCTTATAAAGCCACTAATCCCATTGTGAGGGCCCCACCCTCATGACCTCATCTAACTTTAATTACCTACCAAAGGCCTCACCTCTATGTACCTCACATTGGGGGTTAGGGCTTTCACATATGAATTCTGAAGGGAAACAATTCAGTGTACAGCAATATCACTAAGTTATATTGACTTCAGAGCATTTACCCTTACTTTGTTCATTGATTCATTCCCTTATGTATTTTATTCTTTACTCAGTGCCTCATGGGGCGTGGAGGACTGTACTCTCCATGAGCACAGGAACTTCGTCTTATTCACTACAGATTCACGACAATTAGAACAATAATTGTCACGTAGTACGTGCGCCAATTGCTGCAAGAGTGGATGGGTGGATGGATGGATGACCTCTAAGTGCACCCCTGTGAGGTAGAGAAGAAAAATTTCTTTTCCATTTCACAGGTGGAGAAACTAAAACTTGGACAGGTTCAATGACTGCCCGAGTTCAAATCTCAGTTTTGCCACTTACAAACTATGTAACCTTGGGGAAGTTTCTTAATCTCTCTGTTCTTCAGTTTCTTCACCTGTAAAGAGCTGATAATTGTACATTGCGGTAGTCATCAGAGCTGTTCACCAATATTCTGGTTCTCCTCCTTCCAGGCACATAAGGCATGTCTTCCATGCCCATTTGAAATCAGGTATGGCCAGGACATGTGAGCAGAAATGACTGCATCATTGTCACGTGGAAGCTTTTAAGAGCCAAAGAGTGATTTATTTACTCTTTCCTTTTCCCCCCGACATGAAATCTGAAACATTTCAGATGGAGGTTGTTCTCTTAGCCTGGAGACCCGGATCCTGGAGTAAGGACAGCGTGGAACAGAATTCCCATAGACCTACAACGAGCATAGAGAATGAGTGAGAAAAAACCACTGAGATTTGGCGGTGGTTGTCATCACAGCACAACCTAGCTGAGCTTGACTAATACGTGTGTGTGTGTGTGTGTGTGTGTGTGTGTGTGTGTGTGTGTGTGTGTGTATTAACTCAGCTCTTGTGAGAACTGAATGAGTTGATGAAATAACATGGTTAGAAAGTGCCTGGCACCTAGCAGACACTATACAAGTGCCTGCAGGGATTATTACTCAATTAATGTCGAACCTAAGACTCATGTTTCCTGGGGCTATAATCGGGGTACAATTTTCATTGAGTTCCGTTATTACGAAATCTACAAAGGAACACTGGAGAGGAAGAGGTGGGATCTGCAGAAGGCTTAATCCCCGCATGCCTGACAACTCTGGCCCTAAGAAACCCTGCACTGGGAGGGGATAATCGCTCCTGAAGTCAAGTTCCTGAGCACATGTAAGAACAGGGTCACCCTGACGCCTCTGGTGTTCCACCAGGCCGATGATGCCATTGTTGGAGAGAAAGGCAGTGATCCATTTTCAGTGGTTTCACCCTCAGTAAAACATCTGTCCATCCTTTGCTCTCCTCCTTCTTTTCTCGGGGCTCAGAGTAAAATCGTGCCTCAAGAGGAAAGCTCCAAGCTGCACTAAGTGGGTGGGCTCTTCTCAGCAGAATGGACAGGCCATTTCTTGCCAATCTGCTTTGTGAGAAACCTGAAGTTTGGTAACTATGTTGATGCCTCTGGAAAGCTTAGAGAGACTTGAAAGAAAATTATTGTGTGTGGCCCAGTCTAGTCTGCATTATTACTAACATAACAATGAGGAGTTAATAGGTATCGAAAACAGTAAAAGTTATGGGTGATAAGAGCAATAAACAGCTATCGTGGAGCATTTACAACATGCCAGAGACTGCTGTATCTAAGGGCTATATGTACTTTGACTGTTTAATCCTCACACTGCACTGTCAGGGAGTTACTAATATTACCATCCTCACTGCATAGATGAGAAACTGAGACACAAAGAAGCTAAGGAGCTTGCCACCGGTCACCAGGTGGAGTTAGGATTCAAACCCAGGCCACCCGGCGCCAGCATCCACCCATGCTATACCGTAATTACCATGCTATACTGTCTCTCACCTGTTTTAAGTGTTACGTGGTTTCACATTTCCATGCCTTTGCACATGATGCTTCCTCTGGCATTTTAAAACTTAGATCAAGAGCTACCTCCTCCGTGGAGCTTGACCTGACCTCTCTAACTCTCTGCTTTGAGGCGGCCACTTACTTTTCTGTGACTCTCTCTGCCTTTATTACGACAAAATTCACATTAAATCATGAGTGCCTTAGGGGCAGAAACTATGTCTTATTAATCTTAGCATCCCTGGTGTCTTGCACAGTCCTTGGCACCAAATGAAGTCTAATTCAATGTTATTGAACTGATTTTTAAGGATTCAAAAGACATGACTACATAGAAGGAAGTAGACAGCATTGGCTCTGGAGTCAGACTGCCTGGCTTCAAATCCCAGTCAAAAATTTTCATAATTAACAGGTATGACTGTGGATGTGTTAATATATTTTTCCATGCTTTGTTTGTTTTTTTCATCTATATGATGAGGACAATCACGGTACATACTATAATGGATCATTGCATGGATTAAATTAGACAATGTAGCAAAGAATCTAGCCTGTTCCAGGCCAACAGCAAGTGCTAAATAAATGTTGACTCCTACTACCTGAGCCTCCTGGTACATTTCTCACTAAAGATATATTATAGTTATGCCTATCACTGACTAGTGAAAAAAGAGCCTCGTATGAATATGGCTAAATGAAGACAACTTGGCAGAATGAGAGGTATAAACCAATTTATCTGTGAAGCTGCAGTACTCTAGGTAATTTAGTGCATGCCCAACAGCCATCAGCAAGTGCTTAGCATTTTTCCCATTCAAGGGGATGGAAGTAGAGCAGTCAAAACCGGAAGAAAAGAAATAACCCCAAGAGAACTGATTGCACCATTACCAGTTATTTTCCGGGACAACATTAATGTAGCTTTCATTATTTCTTTTTTACGCCAGGCTTCTATTGCAAATTGCAAATAGTATATGTAATTCAGATCTCTTTGAAAAGAAGCACAGTTTTGAAAAGAAATGGATACAAAACAATGGTGGGTAAACACGTTCATCCTGGTTGGACATGAACTACAGATTATTATACTCAGTGCATAAGTAGAATTTCAAGTGAAGAATGTTCAGTATTCAAATTTAGACTATTGACCTAATGAACTTAAAATGCACTATCAAAATCGTTTCAATAACCAGATTAGAGGTGAAGATGGTAAACCCCAAATTATAAAATGTTCTAATCTCTGCATCAAGATTAATAGGTAAAATATACATAGCATATGCTTAGGATCCAAATGCTAATAGTACTAATTGGAAAAGGGATGAAAAATATTACTTCCACCTCTACCCCCTCAAAGAAAAACAGATTAAAATGTTAGAAATTCATCTCGTTTTATGTGAGGCTGTTACAGGTCTACATGGAAGGAAGATTCTTAACATAAAAATTCTCTTTGAGCCTGCAAACTCTCTTCGAAACACCACTTTATCACCTGCAGAAAATGCCCCTTCCCTATTCAGCCTGTTCCTTCGTTATCAATATTGGAGAATACAAATATTGAGAAGCAGTAAAGTGTTTTCTTATTTAGACTTATTAGTCTTATTCAGGCTTTATGAAGTCTAAATAAAGGGCCAGATTTCTAGATAGCCTAGGTTTAAATCTGAGTTCTAAAATTACTGTGTGACTTCATGAGAGTTACTTCTGCATTCGGTCTAGGAGGTTCCTCATTTTATGATGGAATAAATGATAGTACCTAAATCATGTACTGTTGTAAGAAATTAGCAAATTAATATGTCTGGTACATAATAAGCACTCAATACATTTTAATCATTATTATATAACTGTGTATATTTTTCATAAATCTCCTTAACAACAGGAATAAAAAAGAGGAGTAATAATTATAACAATAATATATAACACTTAAAATGTTGCAGGTTCAATTTTGAGCATTTTTGGTGTATTAACTCTTTTGATCCTCACAGTAACCCTTTGAGATAGTCCTTCTAGGTAGAACTGAAATGACTTTTCCAGGGTCACACAGTTAGTGAGCAAAACAACCAGGACAGGAAGCCTGGCAGTCTGATTCCAGAAACTTTACTCATTAGCATTAAATATATATTCACTTCTTTGAGCACTGTGACTAAATTTATTCACCCTTCACGCAAAAGAATATTGATTGAGAATCAATTCTCAGCCAAGTAACATTCCAGCTGTTGGGATATAAGGCTAAAGAAGACAAACAGTGTCTCTCCCTCACAAAATATATAATTTCTATGGGCATACTGTTTATTCTAATCTTGTCAGTGTTCATTTTGTTCAGAGGTGTATGGATAAACACTATTTCCCAGGTCTGGGGGTCTTCATGAAGTCTAAATATTTGGTTTTCTCTCTTTTCCTTTCCCCATTTCCAGCTGGAAGTATCCACATTTGGAATTCTAAGGACTTGTACAATTCAGCACCATGGACAGCAGAAACCATCCCATTGACGCTAGGAATACATCTGAAGTTTTCCTTTTGCAATTCATGAACCTCTGGGGCTTCAGAACAGACATTCATACATCCAATTTGGTATTCAAAAATATCTTAGGAAGAATCCTGGAAATTACTAAACCCAAGGCCCTGGAACAGAAAGGGAAAATTGCACACACAAGGCCAGGCAACTGAAGCCAAGAACTAAGTCCCTAGAACTAATCAGTTTATAATAAATCCTATCACAAGAGCACTTTCATCATGGAGCAGAATTGTGTGACACTCAGTGACATAGGTGTAGGGTATTGTGGCAATTCCTCAAATAGGAATTAAGGTACTCTGATGTAAGCTCCAAATAAATCCCTTTTCCAGTCAGTTAGGAAGACTTATTTCTTATTTCCTAACATATTTGAAAGCATGGGTTAAAAATGAGTTTCAAGGTTGGTCAGAGGAGAAACAGATCCAAGTTACTGCTGCCTCTGCCTTAGACACCAAATTTCTGTGACCTATTGAGTACATTAGAATTCTTTCCGGCCTATCAGTGTTGATTGGATTTGATACTGCCTAATTCTGACATCCCAAAGGAAGGTGACTCACTCACAGTAAACGTGTTATCATTCTCTAAGGATATGGCTAATCTGCATGACATCATCTTGTCTGGAAGACACATTTTAGGTGAACAGTCCCCAGAGCTCATGAAAGGAAAACTTTCCATTTGCTATGCTTCTCTAATCCTATTCAATTAAAACAACTACGAGAGGCATCTCTGAAGGTGAAAGAATATGATACTGTGAAGAAAGTAGAATTACAGATTTAATCGCTCAAGACCATATTTATTATTATAGTCAGTGCAAAGCTTTTCAAGGAAGTCTCTGTGGATGTAAATAAGGATCACAAGTCTTTCTCCTCCAAGATCCTTCCAGTAATTATTGAGGTTCTACCACCTACAACCTGTGCAATTATAGAAAGTTATAATATCCTCTGAGCCTCAGTCCTCTGGTCTATGTAATGAGGACTGTTTTACTTACGTTTCTCACTAGGGCCTTGTGAAATAACGAGAATATTTGCTAGCACAGGGTACGGAGTAGTGGGAAGCAGAAGCAGAGGGAATGTAGCACAGTTGGCTGGCTCACCTAAGGGAGCTGAAATAAAATTTTTGACAAAAAGAATTCAGAAAATCCCCCTACAGATAGGTATAAGGCTTTTCCTTGTCACCACCAACGAAATTCTTCAACTATCCTAAGGTTAGAAGACTATGGTATTTGGAGCAAGAATATCTGCCCTCAGTTCTATCTCTATCACACATTAGCTATCAAAGCTCCCTCCCTACCAAGTCGTTACTTCTTCAGGCTGCAGAAATACAGTATTTTCACCAGAATAACAGTTACTGCTACCTCTTGGTAAAGAATCCAATTAAAAGACAGAGAAGCAGGTGTTGCGTAGTTGCCATAGTGCAGGCTGTGTCAGTGGTCTGAGTTTAAGTCCTGGTTCCACCATTCATCATCTGAGTGACTTTGGCTAAGTTACATAAACTCTCTGAGCTTGGAATTCCTGATCAGCAAAATGGGGATAATATGAATAACTATCTAAAATATCATGAATATGTTATGATGATTAAAAATGTTAATAGGTAGGTGTAAAGCACTTAGAACAGTATCGGGAACATTATACAAACTCAATAAATGTCAAATATATAGAGAACGTACTGGACTACAGTAATCCGGGCCCATGTAAGGACCCCCATAACTTACTTCCCAGATGTAAGACTAATGAGAAAGGATCCTCTCTCCCTGTAGATCTGCTTATTATGGAACCACGACTTTTATTTCTTTCTTTTCTTCAGGCCATTCCTTGCTTGGATGATGATTCATGCCGTGGTCACGATTATGGGAGAAAAATCATATCAAAGATATTTTACTGTAAGTTACAACAAAGTATGAATGAGTCGGGTTCTATGGAGGAGAAAGGGAAGTGGAAAGGGGTCCCGGTGAAGGAGAGGAGATCCTGTCTATACCGGAGAAGAGTGAGGAACGAGACGTGACACCAAGGCATGCGCTCTTCTCCTGACATTTATAATACAAATGCTAAGCAGGGACTCAGCTGATTCAGCCAGTCACACTGCTTTCCTGTTGACATCAGTCCAGAACATAGAAACACAACATGAATCACCAGAATGAGCAGATAATGGGGCTGGAAGAGCTTAAGAGGAGAAGGGGAGAGGGAGCCAGGGAGGACGCTTCTGGTTAGGAGAGGCAGGAGGTCTGGGTGCCCTCATGCTGCCTTGGGGAGGTTGTAGGAATACTGTCACAGGCACTGTCTACAGGGCTGTGATCTGGAGTACAGAGGATAACCCCAAACACACACGTGAAGGAGACAAGATTTATTAGCACGTGTGTGTTCTCGACCTCCATATCCTCTACCCCGTTCCCATCAAAGCATTGTTTTTTTTACTCGTGTAGCATTTAGTGGAGTTTTGGCTTGCTATTCCAGTGCTCAGGGTTTTATGATACAAATGCAAAAGAATAGGAAGGATGTGAGTGGGAGACAGGCCCGGGGATGCAAAAGGAAGGTCCAAAGGAAATAAGAACAAAAGTTGCAAGGGTTGGGTGTTAGTTAGACTTGGGGGCATTTCATGAGGTGTGGGCTCTAGATTATCCATGAGGTGAGAGAGAATGGAGGGAAAGATTAAAGGGGATTTTATGCACTTGTCCTAGGTTATAAAATGAAACCCTTTTATTGGTCTTCAAGAGAATCAGGCATAGTTTAAAATTCCTTTTGATTGCTAGATTGATTGCCAGCCAAGTTTCTTTAAACTTTGGGAATTAAATTTAAAGGGAATAAACCAAAATCCTCCATCTTTTCCTCAACAGAAATAGGACACATTTCACCACTACCCCTATCTGCTATGGGGGAAACAAGTCAGTCAACAGATGACCTGTTTAAATTGGTTGAGAGTTGACATAATGTTCCCATCATCAGGAAACTTATGAACCATAATGATGAGAAATGTATATCCCTTGAGACAGCTACAAGAAAATTGGTTTTCTTCCTTGCCCAGAAACATCTGTACCAAGCATTATTCACAGGGGGTGTAGCTGGAAGGGAAGCCAGCCCTGGGGTGTCACAGACCAGTGTTTGACAGCCAGGACTGAGAAGGACCTTCAGTGTGTAAGCTGAGCTGGAGAATTGATGAGAAAGGGTCCCAGAACTATGACCTGTAGCAGCCTGGGGTGGGTGATGCTGAGTTTGGATTTGGAGTTGGGAGACAGAGTCAGAGCTGGCTTAATGAGAGAATGAGACTTTGCCAAGCCAGGAAACGGTCCATCATCCACCCACATTAGCCCAGCACCCACCGATCCACACTATACATTGGGATCTCCAGGGAATATTTTTAGAAATTCTCATTCCCGTACCTTACCTTTAGAGATCCTGCTTCAAAAGATCTCAGGGGAGGCCTGGGCATGACTTTTTCACAAGCTCCTCAGATGATTCCAACAAAGTTTATGCACCAGCCAGAATCTGAGAACCACCGGGTAAATATCACAACCATCTGTTGTCTCTCTGACCAGCCAACTAGCAAAATCATTTCACTTGCCATGGACCAGTCAATCGGGGCCTTTTAAAAAAATTTCCACCGAAAATTCTGTGCAGGACAGGAAGAATAAAAGTCTCCCAGTCTCTGTTAAAATACCATGCAGTCTTCCTCTCGCCCCACTCCGCCTCCGCCTCCTCCTTTTCTTCTTTTTAATTTGCACATCAGAAACAAAACAGAGCTTTACTGTGTATACAGCCTGCATTAAAACGGAAATGTGTTTTGTCTCCTAGGTGTCATTGGGCAGATCTGAGAGACACTCCTGCGGACCCAGGTGTTGCAAGGGAGCGGAAATGTTCCATGGCGAGTGCAGGAGGCAGAACCCGGAAGCGAGCCTCCCACGCAGTGTCAAGGAAAGAGAGGGTTCCCAACAGAGTTTGGGCTATAAAGGACCCATAGTGCTCTAAGCTCCATTTAGGGGATCGAAGCGAGATCAGAAAAGGCAGGTGGCAGCTCCAAAACAGTGAATCCAGGGGCTGAAGTCCCGGAGTAGCAAGAGTCAGGAACAGCCAGTATAAGAAGGTGGGGGCCTTGATCTCGGTTGGGCGATTAAAGAGAAGTCATCTCTGATTGACAACACAGTGGTTCCCAAATGCAGGCCCCCAAGCATCAGAAGTAATCAAGGAACTAGTTTAAAATACAGATTCGTAGGCCCTGCCCCATTTCTGATCCTTGGCACTTTTGTCTTATCTATGCTAGTCGTTTACTCTGTCCATAAATGTGTATCAGGTGCCTACTACATGTTTGCTGGTCCGTTATCTGTGTGAGAACAGACTGCATCTGTCTTGTTCAGCCTCAGTGTCTAGTATATCTTAAAACAATATCCATTCATTCATTCAAAAAAAACTCCCAAACGTAATGAGTGCCTATTATCTGCCAGGCTGAGCTAGGCACTGAGAGACAGTGATTAATAAATATGCTCCCTGCGACGAAGAGTTCAGGGTCTAGTGGGGGAGACAGCCAAGGAATCAATAAATCACAGCAACGTGACAAGCGCTTTAACAGCGCGGATAAACATTTCCTGCCCGCTGAATCCACCTCCACGCCGGAGCCAGAGACATTGTCGTAAAACGCAAATTCAGTCGCTGCGTTTCTTAAAGACAGTCAATAACTGGTTCTCCGTAGTCTGTGGCTCTTCCCAGAGTGGGATCAGAGAATCCATGGAGATAGATGTCCGGGAGAGAAGTTTTCATGGTGAAATAACTTTGGAAGACTCTGGGATAAATTATTAATGTATGAAATAAATCAAGTTTCTTTAATGCAGGGTTTGTCAGAGACTGTATGATACCAATGTGCCCTGCAAATCTCCGTAAAAGGGTGGGGTGGTGTTCAATACTTTCTCATTCTTTTTGGAGTGTGGACTTTTTTTTGAGGGGGGGGGCACATACGCCTCCCACAGCGCCCACGGTCACATGCCCAAGCCTCTACTCCCCACTCTCGTTCTGTTCTTGCACTTTAACAGAACCAAACCACGTCTTACTTCCAAGCTATTGCTCGTGCTGTTCCGCCTCCCTTCGCATTCCCCCAAGCCCTGCAACTGTTCCCAGCATGCACAGAATGTTTCTGTGACACTCGTACGTGTCCTCGAAGATGCAGCTCAGACGTCACCCTTGCTAGAAGCCTTAGCTGTTTAGGTGCCCCTTCCCCATGTTCTCACAGTCCTGTCCCCTGCACAGCACTTAGTGTGCTCTCACGGCCCCGCTAGACCAAGAGCTTTGGGGGGGAAGCTGTCGTTACAGGGCTTTGTTCGTCTCTGATCTCCTATTCCAGGGCATCTCAACTAGGCGCTATTGCATTAGGGCTGGATCATTCTCTGTTATGGCGGCTGCCTGGTATACTGTAGGATTTCAGCAGCATCCCTTGAGTGTACCTGCTAGATGCCAGTAGCACCATAACCTCTCTCTCCAATCCCCCGAGCTATGAGAACCAAAGATGCTCTAGACACTGCCTGATACTCCAGGGAAGAATAAAATCATTTCTGGTTGAAAACCATTGTCCTATTCGCAGTGCTGTGCCTGGCATTCATTAAACAAATATTTACTGAGCACGTACTATTCGTCCAGCCCAGTGCCAGGCACCAGAAACACAAATGTGAGCAAAACACATACCCTGCCTTTAAGGTGCTATTAATCTACTTGCAGGAATTGAGAAGTGAACAGACATTATAAAGAATGTAACAACAGTCATAGTTTTGTGAAGGCAGAGTGAGACTTGCCTATTTTATTCATTTTTATATCCTGAGCTCCTAGGACGGTGCCTGGTACGTACAAAGTATTCAATAAATATTTGTTAATGAATTATATTAGCTAAAATTTATAGAGCATTTACTATGTGCCAGAAACTGTTGTAAGTAGTTTATGCATATTAAATTATTTTTGCTCCATAATGAACCTATTATTGAACCACAATGAACCTAGTGTTATAATTATATTCATTTTATAGAAAAGCAAACTAAGCATGGACATAGTAAGTAATTTGACAATGATCATGTGGTGAGTATGAGACAGAGCTGAGACTTGGACCAAGCCAGTCTGGTTCCAGAGTCCAAGTTCAAGAGGCCCAAGTACTATTACTGAGGATGGCGAACACCCATTGAGCCTTCCTTTGTGCTAGGACTAACAACATTGTAAGCTATTTCTTTTATTCTCATCCTTAACATGATTTTATTTGAGAAAACATGAAGCTCTGAAAGGTTAAAGTAATCAGCATTCTCCCACATGTAGCAACTGGCTGAGCTGAAATCTGTGCACCGTCTGACAGTGAGGGCCTGCGCCTTCACCAGTCTGTGTTACATTGCCTCTATTATGCAAGTGGAATAAAGAATTGCCAGATGATTGAATGAGGAATGGTTTCTAAATGCTTCCTGCATCCCCCCACCATCAGGCAGAGAGGCCGATACGTAGATGATGCCACACACATGACTTGACATGATGGCATCGAGGTATAAGGGATGCAACCACTAGGCTGGGATCAATAGGGTTAGCTTATCCTCCAGGCTCTGCCATAGAGTTGCTTCATGACCTTGAAGACTTCACACCCATCCAGCCAGGCCTCCACTTAACCATCCAAAGTGAGAGGTTTCCAGTTTCCTGGGTTCCCTCCAGCTCTGATGCTGACTGCAGCAGCCACAGCCCTGAGTCGACCCAGAGAGCCCACTTCCATCTTGGAGGCCAACGAGGTGAAGCTTCTTCTCCAAGTATCTTGCTTGGTTTGTTCACCTCCTGATGCAGGTGCTGTTTTGGTTGCCTGGCAACATGGTGATGGAGACTGCCAATCCCCAGAGGAGCAATGAATGAATGAACGGATGTATACTGGGGGCAGGCAGTGGCCACAGCCAGAGCAGAGCACTGTGGAATTCCTAACTCCACCTGTCCTGAATGGGTTTTTCCTGTCCTGCTGACAGAGTAGCCTAATGGGGCTATATGGGGGAAAAAAGAAGGATTTCCATTTTGAAGGCAGCAAAAATTTTATGTACAATCCCACCTGTCCATAATGAGGTGACCCAGTCACAAAAATCACAAGCACAGGTGTGTATTATTAATAGTACCGATAATGAAAACTCTCCCTCCATGCAAAAAGCCTTGGTTTCCTCTGTTCCACCTGCCTTTAGTCATACATCCCATGTTCTGTATTGCAAAACAGGTCATAAAAACTGGCCCAATTGATCCCCATGGTCACCCCACAACAGGCAGAATTGAAGTTCAGCAGGAAGGGAAACCTAAAGAATGGTTAAGAGCAGTGCTTTCGAAATAATGTGGATCTGATTCAATTCCTGGCCCTGCCACTTATAAAGTGTATTCTATTATAGTGTGTGACTTTGAGTGAGTTTCTTAGCTTCTCTGAGCTTCAGTGTCTCCATCTGTAAAATGGGGATATTGATACCTATCTTGAAGTGTCATTGAAAGAATTAAATAAGATAATGGAGGTTGTTAACAGAAAAAACAAAACTCTGTAAAATATTTTAAAGAAGTTTATTCTGAGCTAACATGAGAGACTGTGGCCTGGGGAAAACACAAACCCAAGAAGCCTTGAGTAAGTGGTCCCAAGGCAGTTAGAATGTAACTTTGTTTTATACATTTCAGAGAAACAGAAGCTATAGGCAGTCATAAATCAATACATGGAGGTTATACATTGATTCGGCCCCCAAAGTGGTATATCTTGAACCAGGGACTTATAGGTCATAGGTGGGTTCAGAGATTCTTCGATTTGCAATTGCTTAAGGGAACAAAGCTTTGTCTAAAACCTTGGAGTTAGCAGAAAGGAATGTTTAAGTTAAGATAAGGAAGTTTGCTAATCATTGTGTGATGCTATGTCAGAGTCAGATCATGAGAGCAAGCCACAATACACTGTGTCAAAGTGCCCTGTTAAGCAAAATTGATGGTGTTCGGATGTGACTTAACCCTTGCCTGGCATAGCCTTAGGCCTTGTTTATAATTTGGTATCTTATTTCCATAAAGAGTCTGTTCTGTCAGTCTTATGATCTCTATTTTGACATTAATGCTGGTCAGTTTTCATGCCTAAATTCCAAAAAGGAGGGGGTATAATGAAGTGAGTCTGACCTTCCATCAGATCATGGCTGGGAACTTAGTTTCTGAGGCTTCTCTAGGGTCCCCGTGGTCAAGAAGGAGTTCATTCATTCTGTCGGGGAGGCTTAGGATTTTATTTTTAGTTTGCAAGGTTAAACACTTAACACAGAGGCTAGTGCATAAGTGTTATTATTATTATTGCTTAGAGTCACACAAATCACTTAAGCGGTAAGGCTGGGATTTGAATACAGGTCTCTAGCAATGCCAAAGCAAATTTTTGCTATTACTTTATTGCTCCTTTGAAAGGAAAAGCTATATGAATGATTTTTTCAATACCTATTTATAAGCCATGTGTGATGATGATGAAAACTATACCTTTTATACAGTGTTTTATAGTCCAAGGAGTGCTTTCACTGAATATGGTGCTCACTCCTCTGAGGCCCAGATGGAGATGATTTTGGAGAAAGCAATTGTCTGCCTTTGGAAGTTAAGCTCTGCACTTCTCCCAGGGGCTTGAAATTCAGGAGAGGGAGCCCTCCCGCGGTATAGTGGAGCCAGCCTACGTGGAAGGTGACCGGGAGAGCTACTGGAACTCAGTGTCCAGGCTCTCGGAGTGTGAAGAAGGGTCAGTCGGCTGGTCCCCCTCTCAGTTTGTTCTGCCCGACAGAAAGGACTGGAAGCATCGGTGTGTCTCTTGAGTCCAGCATGCAGGGACCAGTGTGTGGCCTGACGACTGGAGTCTGGGCTGAATCTGTTCTTGCCGATGACAAGCTGGAGATATCTCAGCCAACTGCTTCTCCGCTGCGTCCCCTCGGCACACACACTACGATTTAAATCCAATCATCTAGCTTCTGTTGTTACTCGCCTCCGCTTAGAATAGCCAAGCTAAATGGAATCTCTTTTGTATGTCAATCACAGCTCAACAGAGTGGTTTTTTAAAAAATCCTCTCTCTCTCTCTTCATCCCCTTCACTCCCTCTCTCCCTCTCTCCTCCCCCCTCTCTGTCTCTATTTCTCTATCTCTCTCTGCCCCGTGCAAGCCTCACCTCCCCCCAGCCCCCACCACACACACACTTTGCAATAGCTCTTGAACAACCTCTAGGAAATCCTGGAGCAGTTAGAAAAATATTGACAAGTCCAAACTCCTCATTCTACAGAGGAAGAACAGAGACCCAGCGAGGGAAAGTGACTTGCCCAAGGTCACACAGCTGGACACCCTGACTCCCGGTCTAGTGCTCTTACTTCTGCATAGCACTAAATAGAGAACCTTTTTCAAGTTTCCATTGTAAAACCTCTCATTTTAAAATATCTTACTGCATTGTTCACATAAAAAAAAGAAAATGCAAAAGTTTGGGTTTTTATTTAAGTTTTAATTACTATATATCAACAACAGTATGATTATAGCCTCATGAAAATTTAAACGTAATGGATAAGGCGAAAGACCCCTTTGAAATCCACCCACACAAACACACATATAATGAGTTTCCCTCCTTGCTGCCCTTAAAGGTAACCATTGGTAGCACTTCGTGCGTTTTTCCTGTAAGTGTGTGTGTGTGTGTGTGTGTGTGTGTGTGCACGCATGTGTGTATACACACATACCATACACATTTTTCTTTAATTTTCCCTATTCGCTCAGCAATGAGATTTGGTCACTGTTAGCACAATGGATCTACCACATTCTTTCTAGTGCTGTATAATATTCCACGTATATAGATATGCCACTGTGTACTTAGCCACTCCCCTACTGATGAACAGTTGGATGGGTTCAAGCAATGCGACAGTGGATATCTTCGCATCATGCACATCTTCGGCACATAAGTGAACCTGTCATTAGGGAAGGTTTCTAGAGGTAAAAATTGCTAGATCATAGGATATTAGCCTTTTATATTTTGATATGGCCTCAAATCCCTTCTCTTGATGCACATTGGTCTCTCGAGGGTTACTGCTGCCAAATTACTCCTTCCACACCAAAGAGGAAATGAGATAAAATATTTTCTTGATTAAATAATGCCACATGCACAGGAATAGACGGGTCCGGAAAACAGATCCTACACAGAAGGGCTGAGTTTATGTGCAAATGGAAAGATTCGAAAGGTGCCGAGATCCAACCCAAAGCACAGCCCCTGTCGGCCTGCAATCATACCGAGAACGCCCTCGTTAGTGGCCCCCCTTTGGGGAAAAGCATCAGGTCACCAGAAGGCTCTTGTGAAAATATAAATATGTTATCTTAGAAGGGTGATACACAAGGCATGGGTTAATCAGCTTAGTCAATAAAAGTGCAAAAACTTCAGCAAACCAGTTTACTTCTCTAAGAAACAATAGTACTAACTTCAGAGGGTTTTGTGAAATTTAAGTAAAATAAAATATGCAAAATGCCATTGAAAAGCCCTGACAAATACTATGTGCTTAATATAATGCAGTTTCTAGTATTGGCTCTGAGAAATAAGGAACGGAATAGGTAAATTGTAAACTGAGTAATGGTTTGGGATTGGAAAATGTTTGGTGAGGATGTGTCCTAAATTGGTCTTCTCCGAGTGCAGTCAACCCTTCGTCAGAGGACACTTGAGTAGCTCATACACATTGTTCCAGGGCTTAAGTCCTGTCAGTGCTATTCTCCCAGGAAACCTAAAGAACAGCCGTTGTAATGAAGTACCTGGGCACGAACAGTGTCTCACAGCGAGGAAGTTCAGAGTTGGGACCCAAACCAAGGTGTGTATGGTTTCAAAGCCATTCTACTTTTTCCTTACTAGGCTACGGCTCAAATATGAGAACTTTATAGGAGTCTTAAGACTTTCTAACATCCCAAGGTTTGTTACCTTGAAATAACTAGAGTTAATCCTCTTTGAACTAACATGGGTAGTTGAGATTATTCTCAGAAGTGATAAGACAGAGAAGATGGAAAGACTGAGCCCTGCCCAGCAGTCATAGCTGGTCATAACTGGGAAGGAAGGAAGCAGTGGAACAAAGCAGGTGCTAGCAGCGTTAAAGAGGCAGTTAAGGTGGGTTGAATCTTGGGAAGGAAGAGAAGGGCTTGCTAATCACTGGGAAGTGACCCAGAGTTTAACTGACAGTGGGCATGGTGACCATGGGCATGGAATCATGTGCTTAAGTCCCTGAGTCCTTACTTAATAGCTGTGTGCTCTTAGCAAGTTGATTTACCTCGTTAGGCCTCAGTTTTCACAATCTGTGAAATGGAATAAAGTAAATGCCTGCCTTCCAGGGTTGTTGGGAGAATTCAGCGAGCAAATGATGGCAGAATGTTTAATATCGTGCCTGGCACATGGGAAGTTCTCTGTGGCACGTGCCACAATGATGATGATGATGATTAATATGATTTTTTATTATTCTCCAAGAGGCCTGCCTACAATACGAGCACCTGCCACAAAGATCAGCCTGAACGGAATGCCATAGTCAATCCATAATCTCTAAGGGGTCAGAGGAAAGAGAAGAAGGGTGACAGAGGGCGGAGTAAGTGGAGCGCATGCTGCCACCTTCACGGCTGGCTCCAGGAGGGCAGGTGTGGGGCTGGCAGGTGCCACACTTGGATGCTGTCGTGTGACTCATGCCTCTACTCCAACAAAGCAGTTGTGGTTTGGGACAAATAAGACAGAAACCAGGTACTTAATGCCAGGATCCATATCTTTGTACCCCACTCCCTCAAAATCCACATCGAGGACTCATTGAGCTTTAAATGATAAGATGCATGTGTTGTTCTTCTGAGAAATCAGGGAGTTGATCATTCAGATGCAAGTACAATGAGTACCACTTAAAAGAGTACGTATTACATGCCAGGCACTGCTCTAGCAACCTTACGTATTTTAACAGATCTCATCCTCGGAGCAGCCCCAGAAATAGGTACTACCATTATCCACTTTGCAGCTATGGAGGCTGAGGCAAATAGCTTGCCCAAAGTCACACCACTAGCAAGCCGCAGAGCCAGGATCCAAACACAGACAGACTGGTTCCTGCTTTCACACTCTTAACCACTACGGTTTTGCCTCTCTGGTGACTGAGCTTGGTTGAAATGACAGGGGTCTACATGGGGACAACCTACGCAGAGTCATAAATATGTGGGTCTAGGATGGAAGGAAAGAGGCATGTGAAGGCTGTAGCTTCTTTGTTGGGTCCCTCTGCTGAGAAACTCAAAGTGGAAGTGGGGAGCAAGAAGGATTTTAATCCCCAAAGAAAGTCCTTCTGGATTTCCAATCCCATGCTGGCTCTAACTCAAATGCAACTAATATTGAGGACATGGTATTTGCCAGGTACTTTTATATTTAAGCTTCATGACAATTCTGAAAAAGCTAGTTATGTTACCTTACGTACAGGTAAGAACCCAAAGCTTGGAGAATTAAGTCCAGCCCAAGACCACACAGACGGGAAGCCACTGTAACTCCATCCAGCTCAGGATTTCTCAATCTTGAGAGCACACTAGTGGCATCTGGAGTGTCATCTGGGAGGATATCACCTATGGATATCCTGGACACCCCCCACCCACCCCTGTCAACTGATTTGATTGGAGCTTCAGGGCCAGGGCATCGGTGCATTTTAAGCTCCAGGGGTGACGCTAACATGTAGCCTGCAGTGAGAACTGCGGCCAAGGTGTTTTCACGGCCCATCCCGCTGCGCTTAGTCCTCTTTCTGCCTCGCTGCAGCTGCTCCCTGGTGAGTCGTGGAGCCAGAAGTATTAGAATTTCACCTTGAAAGTGACACGATCAGCTAAAACCTTCAAGCACCCTTAATTACAAAGGAACACCCACTGACATCTGCCTCCCTTTAAGGGGGACTCCAAGGACTTGGAACCTTATTTTTCTGGTTGCCATGACAATCCTTTGCCATGTCAGCAAAAAATGCTCTGTGCTGCAAATGAGCAGGCACCAAATCTCCCCAAGTCTTCAGCTCAAAACCCACCTCGGCTCTAGACTGGGCCAGGTCACGTCTGATCCTTTACTCAGGAATTCTTGAATAGAACCATAGAGGTTAGGAAATCCTAAACGCTCTCCTCATTTTACCAGGGCTCAGAGATAAAACGAATTGCCTCATGTTGAGGAGTAAAGTAATACTTTAGAATTTTCTTTTATTCTGTCTTTGACCTTCCCATCCTCCCAAAAGATTTTTTTTTTTTAATCCAAATAGGAAACAGGTGAAATTGAACAGTTCTCCTACTTTCACCTTTTTCCTTGACTTCTTTGGATAGACTTCGGAGCACGGTTAATCCTCCAGCTGATAAAACTTAGCATTGAATCCCTCAGATGTGGGTTTGCATTTCTACATCCCACCCCATTAATTTTCAAACCTGGCAATTCATCTTTAGTTGTATAGATTTTAGGCACCCTGAGAGGTAGGTAGGAAGAAATATTAGAAAGGCTTTCCTATCACCTTAAAAATCTTACCATGGATGGACAACCAAAAGGACTCTGCCCGTGTTGGATAAGCCCTAGCCAAATGAAGCAGAAGGTGTCCTGAATTAGGACCTGGGTTCTAGGTATAGCTGTTACTCACGAGCTGTGTTCCATGACATGCAGCTGTGTGTGCTGAAAGCATACATGACCTTTGTTGTCAGACAGAACCAAATTCAAGTTCTCACTTCAACTATATATTATTCATATGACCTTGGGCATGCCTCAGTTTCTTCACCTATAAAATGGGGATAACAATATCTCCTTAGCAAAATTGGCATATGTGTATATAAAGCATTTAGCAGTGCTGGTGCATTAAATGTGTTCAATAAATGATAGCTACGATTATAATAATCTATAAATTGTGAATACTATCTATTCTGCCTACTTCACAGGAGTGCATATGAAATGAGGGAATTTATATGAAAGTATTTTGCAAACTACAAAATTTACATACGAGAAAATTTATTTCTAGGGTGGTTTTTTTTTTATTATAGGAGCTTTCTCACTTTTTTTTGGATCTGTTAAGAATGGCAGATCTGGGTTCTTCTCTTCAAAAATAAGTATCCTTTTTTAAACACTACCACCACCACCCCATGGGGTTGGATTTTTTATGGAGTAGTAAGAGGATGTGTATACCTATCACTATGTGTGCACCCATGTGTGTGCAAATTCCCACGCTGAACTGGTCCCCTGGGGAGAGGGTCACATGATGCAATGTGTCTCTTTCCCTCCAGGATCCATCAGGATGTTTGCTTAAAAGCAAGAGAAATAATTTGGGTGGCTAACACAAGAAGAAAGTTTAGCAGAGATGGGAGATTCACACAATAAAATTGGGTGGGGGACAAGATGGCAGGAAGAACTAGACTTGAGAACTGGCAGAAATCGAGAGACTTCTGGAGGCTGAGCGACAAGATTCATGATAAGCAGCCCAGACTGCTGCTGCCATCACTGCGTCTCGGTACGCAGCCTCATGTTCCATCTGTCTCTTCATCTTTGCCACTTTTTGGAGAGGCAAAGTCTTGGAGCTAAGCATCTAGTAGGCTCAACTTAGGTGACATCCCTTCCTCAGAGACTTTTGAGGGAGTCTGGGATGTTGCAAATTGTGGAAGGATCTGGCCCTGGGAATTGCCGGGTCTCCACATAGTAAAAAAGTTCCCCTGAAAGAAAAGTGGAGTGACAAGTAGAAATACACAAATCCTCTAGGAAGCCACCTGTTGTCAGTGTTCATTTTCCTGATGAAGAAGGTTCAGAGAACTTATTCAACAATTCAATGACTTTAGTGTTAGGTCTTCTGGTTCCTAGCCCATTTTCACCTTCCTACAAGAAAGCCAGTAATTTATAAAATCACAAGCTGTTACTCCAGCTTTAAACTGTATCTAAGGTGGAGGAGTTAGGGTCAAAAGTGACTGACTCTACAGAGAGTGGTTATGTGTTTTCAGGCCTTTATTATCACATGGGCTTGGTACATAAGAATAAATAATGCTAGAGTGCAGCCGACCTCCAAAGCATGATGGGAGAATCTCATTACTGCAAAATCCTCTCATTACTGCAAAATCCTCGGAGATATATGTTGAGAACTGGCTACAATATATTGAATTTTCAATAGAAACCATTAAGCTCTCCTGCATCTAATTGCCATTTTCTTATTTATAGTGCAATAAAAATAAATTTCCATGCCATAATTTGCCTGGTTTCTCATCCAAACCTCCATTCCACTCTGTTTCCTTTTTCCTTCATTGCTTCAGACCGATGGTAGGGAGGCTCTTTAGATTTACAGACCAGACATGAACATACCTTCCATTTTTCCCAAGCAACTTTATTGCACATATGAAAACTAGCAGTTTTTAAAACTGTTATTATGATATTAACCCCAAAAGTTAGAGTTGGGAGGAGTGGCTCTGCTCTGACCTTTTGAGGGAAACTGAGGCTTAGAAAGACTATGCCAGGTAGGTGGAGGCAGGGGCTGGCCAAATACCATCAAAGACTATGCTGGATTTCAGAGCTGAGATTTCCTTACCCTCTTATTTCCTATTACTGTCCTCATCCAATTTGGACAGAAACTGTGAGGAAGTTTCTTGAAAGGGCCCGAGGTATTGTCTAAGCCAAAGGTGAAAATAGAATCTCAAGGGGTAAATCCAGACCGTACATGGGTTTGACTTTGTCCAACAGCCTTGACCCGCACAGTCTTTTAAAAAAATGTTTAATTAATTGCCAACATTAAAAAACCTAGAGACTTAACACAATCTGAATTTCTGGCCCTTTAATAAAAATCAGAACATCTGGAGACTCTAGGTCCATATTTCTATATGGCAAAAATCGGTTGGAGCTGAGCAGTGACAGGTCCCCTTAGGCAGGTGCGCTCACCTCAGTTTCCCACAAGCCTCACCCCTTCTTTCTTTCTCTTGCTCTTTTTCTTTTTCTAGAGACAAGGTCTCACTCTGTCACCCAGGCTGGAGTGCAATGGTGCAATCATCGCTCACTGCAACCTCAGACTCTTGGACTCAAGCAACTCTACCTACTCAGGCTTTCTTGTAGCTAGGACTGCAGTCATGTGCCACCATGCCTAGCTAGTATTTTAATTTTTTGTAGAGAGTCTTACTATGTTACCCAAGCTGGTCTTGAACTCCTGGCCTCAAGCAATCCTCCTGCCTTGGCCTCCCCAAGTGCTAGGGTTACAGGAGTGAGCCACCGCACCTCCTTTCTATCACACCCTGCCAACCTCACTTAGGATACCATTGCCTGGCCCCATCGGTATTAGAGTTTATGATCCCTGCATTAGTCTTGTGCCCTCTTAGTTACTGAGGTCAGAGTCACTCCCTCCTGGTTACTGAGGTCATTTACCAAGGGTCACACACGCACAGTAAGTGGAAGATGCTGGATAAGAACCTTCCCCATTGTGGTAACAGCACCATTGTTCCACGGTGGCTCAAGCTCAACACCTAGAAGACACTCTTCATTCATCCCTGAACAAACAAATTTATTTGGCTCATGGTTCTGGAGGCTGGGAAGTCCCAAGATCGAGGGGCCATATGTAGCCAGGGCTTCCTTGCTGCATCATCCCATGACAAAAGATAGAAGGACAACAGAGCATGAGAAGGGCAGGGAAGGGGGCCCAAACTCATCCTTTTATCAGCAACCCCCTCCCAAGATAACAGCATTAATCCATTCAGGAGGACCTTATCACCTCTTAAAGGTCCCACCTCTCAATTCCCTTGCCTTGGGGATTAAGTTTCCAACACATGAACTTTCGGGGACATAATCAAACTGTAGCATCGTCTAAATCCAATCCAATTCATCATGAAGACTTTCCATGCCACTATCAACACACGCTTCAGTTGGTCCACACTTCCCCATCTTGCTGTCGCCACCCTGGTCTAAGCCGCCATCATCTCTTGCCTGGGCTTCTGCAATAGCCCGAGGCTATCAACTGAATTGTTTCTCCTCCAGATGCGTATGTTGAAGCCCTAGCTCCTCACGGTGGCCTACAGGTTCTGATCCACCTCTCTGGCAGGAGCGCACCCTCCCCTGGCTCACTGCACTTGGCCACTGCAGTTCCCAGTTGCAGCCTTGGAACACCGTCAGCAGTGCTCTTGCTCCAACGCTGGAATCGCTTTTATCCTTCGGGCCCTAGTTCAAATATCACACGCGGCCTGGAGATCATCCTATGTAGAGCAGTCCTGGACCCCTTTCTTATTTTTAATCACCTTCCTGCTCTCCTCCAGCACACCCCCTCACCCCATGCAAACTCCATGAGGCCGTTCCCTGTTGCACCCTGGCGCGGGGTGGGGGGTGGGGGTGCGGCGCCAGGCAGGCACACAGCAGCCTGGGACATTTGCTGACAAGGGGCTGCCTGGGCTCTCCTAGGCGCCTCCTGAGATCCAGGAAGGTAAGGTGACTTTTTCAATGCTGGATTCCAAGGACACTGCACTCCTCGCACTCCCTGAGGGGCTTCTACACACTCCTGGGATCGAGAATCCTTACCTCACTCGGCCGCCTGAGCCAGGCGGGAGCTTAGCGTGCAGAAGCAACGTTCCCTGCCTGGAGAGGTGAACCCGGCGGGGCGGAGGGGAGAGGCGAGTGCGCGGACCGGGGGCGGGGCCGGCGGGGCCGGCGGGGCGGGGCCTGGCTGCCCAAGCCAATGGGGCGCGGCGGCGCGGGGAGGCCCGGCGGCCGGGCGGAGGCGCTCGCGCGCGGCGAGGGGCAGAGGCTGAGCTCCCGGGACCCGAGCGCATCGACCGGCGGGCGCAGCTGCGAGGCACCACCGGCGCTGCATTCCCCGCGGCTCGCACGGTAAGCCGCGCGCCGCAGCGAAGTAGACTTTGTGGGGTTTCTGGGGCAGGGAACCCCCACCCCGAGTGGGGACTGTTGGCGCGTCCTCGGGCTGGGCTGCGTCCCCGGAGCTCCGGCTCTGTGCCCGCGGGATGCGAGCGCGCCCGGGCCCGGGAGGGAGGCGAGGAGCCTCGCCGCACGCTCGCTCCCCAGGCTGCTGCTGCCCGGCCCCGGGCTGCACCCTCGGACCGACGGGTCGGCGTGCGGGGCTGCCTGCGGAGCCCGGGAGCCAGGGGCGCAAGAACGTGGCTCCTAAGACGGTCTCCACCCAGGGCCGGGCCGGGGAAAGAGCTTGCGGGGTGCCGGGAGCCGCAGGGATCGGACCTCCGCTGGTGCGCCTGCCTCAGGTCTTCATGACCCCTCATGACCTGTTGCCTTGGGGTTAGGGGTCAGATTTGTCGTGGCGTTTCCTATTTACATTCATCCTGAGGGGCAGGAAGAAATCTCTGAGTGGTTCCCTGGCCACGCTAGGAGCAGGGACTATAGCAGTGGTTACAGCGCCTAGTGTATTCATTCCGCTCTTACTTGGCTCCGACTCCAGGCACTGTACTAAGCCCTGACGGCACGAAGAAGGCCCTTGGGGAAGCTCACGGAGCTGGAGGGACCGGGACCGTAGGAGGAACAATTGCAGTGCAAAGTAGTGCGGAGGACACGAGGTGGCGAGCAGGACGGTGAGGGAGCCAGGAAGGCTTCAGCGAGGTGACCACTGAGTGGGGACTTGGAGGAGTAGGAGGGTTGGCCAGGCTGAAACTGTGTGTGTTGGGAGGAGGAGGAAGGAGGGGAAGGGAGGAAGGGACGGGGCGGTTGTTGATGGGATAGCAAGAATGCCAGGTAGATTTTCTTGTGTGGAGGTAGAGGAACTGAAAATGAAAAAGTCCAGTGTCCTGACCCAGAACATCAGATAATGGAGTAAGACCGGATCTTGTTGTGGGTAGGAAATGAGCTGTCAGTGTGATGTGACAGGGAGCTAAAGCACGCACAGACCTTAAAATGCAGCCTCAGAATATTTGCATTTGTGTCCTGGGATGAAGGAGAGCAGTGGAAGAACTCTGATCAGTGATCAGATCACTCTGGTGGCTGTGTGGACAGTGGATGGAAGCCCGAGCATCAGCAAGCTGGTGAGTTGCAGTTACTTTTTAGGACGTGGGTGCAAACACTCTGGCCCCTTAAGGCAGCCCCCCCTGCCCAAGAGCCCTGCTCCCTGGCTTCTGGGCATGGATTCAAGCAGGGAGATGCTGCCCGCGTGACACTTGCTTCTGCAACCTACATGTCATTTGTATATTTTTTCTGGAGCCTATGACTGCAATCTTATCAGGGATGGCCCGGGAGGATTGTGAAGGGTGCCTCTGCTCTCCTTTTCTGGCCCTCTGTGTGGGCCTCCTCTCTCCCTGGGCTCCCTTTTCTGTCTCGCAGAGGTTCAGTGCCAGCTATTGGAGGCAGGGCTGTGTGTAGACTGGTGTAGTAGAAAGAACAAGGGCTTTCTGGGAAGTGAGACCAGAAAGTCACTTTAGCTATGGGCCTTGGGGGACATTATCAATCTTTCTGAACCTCTGTTTTCTGATTTCAAAGGGAATCATCATACTCACCTGTCACAGGTCAAGTTCCCTGGAAAAAGATCCTGGAGGTTCTGAGATTTGTGTGCAGGAAGATTCTTGGGGAGTGGTCTCATTTCCCAAGGGATGCGCAGTGAGGGAAGCAGGGCTGGGCAGAGGGAGATGTCGCTCTGTGATGCAGACTAAGAGAGGCCTCAATCCATCCCCTGAGGCCAGGGGGCAGGCCTTCGAAGCCCCATGTTGACCAGCCAGTTGGTGCAGACTGGCCCCAGTGAGGGGCATAACTTCGGGCATTCCTTCAGTGGGACATTGCCCGAATAGGGACTCAGCTGTAAGCTGTGTGCAGCCCACATCCCCAGCAGCTGGGCACAGGGAAGTGGTTTGGTCCTGGGGGGAGTTGAGAGTTGAGAGTTCCCGGCACCCCGCAAGCTCTTTCCCCGGCCCTGGGTGGAGACCGTCTTAGGAGTCACGTTCTTGCGCCCCTGGCTCCCGGGCTCTGCAGGCAGGCAGCCCCACACGCCGACCCGTCGGTCCGAGGGTGCAGCCCGGGGCCAGGAGTTGAGGGAGTGGTGAGTGGTTTGGTCCTGGGGGGAGTTGAGAGTTGTCCCACAAGCATCCACTACTCTTGCCTCGCTGGATGGCTTGGGAAGCAAATGAGATGGTGCTTTGCCTGGTGCCTAGCAAGACACTGAAAAAGTGTTCATTTCCCTCATTTTTAAATTTCTTGACTGCAACTGAAAATAAATTGTGGAGTTTGAGTTGACTCGGCTTTTATAAGGAGCCTTTAATAATAATAGCTGCAGTGACTACTGCTTCCCATTATTGAGGCCTATTATGCATGTTCATTCTCTCCTAGTTGTCCAGTAATACTCTCATTTAGGTACTTTTTTCTCATTTTACAGTCAACCCAGTCTTTTCCAAAACTCAGTAGAATTGATGTCTTTTTGCCACAAAGCAATAATAACAATCACTTGCAACTCTATGATTTGTTACACTTTCCAAAGTGATTGCATTGGTGGATTGATTGGTTAATCACTCATTCATTCATCCACTTAAGAATTTAATCAATGTGTATCGAGTGCCTCCTCAAGAGCAGGTGCCGTCCTAGGTGCTGGGGACAAAGCTCAGTCTGTTGGGGGAGACAAAGACAAACATTAAATACTTGGATTCATCATCAAAAGCAAACATTGAAGGATGGAACATGGCATTGCATAGCCAGGATGTGATAGAGAACAACAGGCCCTTTGCCCAATTGACTCCTTATCCTTCAATTTCAATGTAACTTCCCCAGAAAGGCCTTTTGGACCATTTTGTGTAAAGCGTTGGCCTTCCCGGTTACTCTCCCTTCATAGCACTTGTTTATCTATTTTGTTTACTTTCTGTTGTGGTCCTCTGTGCTAGATTGCAGACTCCAGGGGAGTCTTTATCTCAAGAGCCTAGTGCAGTATTTAGCACATATTTCTTGAATGACTGAAATGAATGAAGGGTGGATGTGCTTAAGAGGATAGTCAGGGAAGGTCCCTCGGGAGGGTAATAGTTATACTGAGACCCAAGGGATGGGAAAGATTCAGCAACGCCAAGATCAAGAGGCAGAGAGAACAGCTTGTTCAGGGACCATGAGGTGGGGAAATGGAGCCCATCATGATGGGAGCAGAATGGGCAAGTTGCAGAGTGGCTCGAGGTGAGTTTGAAATACATGGGTCCTTGGAGGCCATGCTGAGCTTGGATTTCATCCAAAGTGCAATGAATCAATGAAGGATTTTAAGCCTAGGAATGACCTGATATAATAGTGTATATTCGTTTGTTGTCTGTCGTGCTCCTAGGAGGCAAGCTCTCTGAAGACAGGTGCTCAGTAAGCATTGCTTAAATGAATGAATGATCTGGTTTATGATTTAAAAGGATCCCACCAGCTACCAGGTGAAAATGAATTAGAGAGAAGAAAGAGTGGGGTCTTGTCACCAATTAGAAGTTGGGTGAGAGAGATACTGGTGTCTGGGCTAGAGGATAGCAATGGTGTTGGAGATAGGTAGGATTTGAGCTGTATTTAGGATGCAAAATGGACAAGGCTTGCTGATATATTAGATGTGGGGAGTACAGGAGAGGTGGGATCAAGGACAACGGCCAGGCTTGTGGTTTAAGATTGGTTGGATACCACATGTCTAGCAGCAAGTGAGTGGATAAACAAAATGTGGTATATACATACAATGGAATATTAATCAGCCATAAAAAGTAATGAAGTACTAATGCATGCTGCAATGTGTACAAACCTGAAAAACGTTATGTGAAAATATGTGAAAAAGCCAAACACAAAAGGTCATATATTATATCATTCCCTTTATATGAAGTATCCAGAATAGGTAAATCTATAGAGATAGAAAGCAGGTTGGTGTTTGCCCTGGGCTGAGGGGTAAGAGGGAATGGGGCCTGATTGCTTAATGGCTAAGTGGTTTCCTTTTGGGGAATGAATTTTTTTTTCCAGACAGAGTCTTGCTCTGCTGCCCAGGCTAGAGTGCCATGGCATCAGCTTAGCTCACAGGAACCTCAAACTCCTGGGCTCAAGTGATCCTCCTGCCTCAGCCTCCTGAATAGCTGGGACTACAGGTGTGCGCCACCACGCCCAGCTAATTTTTTCTATTTTTAGCAGAGATGGGGTCTTGCTCTTGCTCAGGCTGTTCTCGAAATCCTGACCTCAAGGAATCCTCCCACCTCAGACTCCCAGAGTGCTAGGTGTGAGGCACCACACCCAGCCAGGGATGAAAATATTTTGAAGCTAGATAGAGGTGGTAGTTTTGCACAACGTTGTGAATGTACTAAATGCCACTGCACTTTAAAATGGCTACCTTTGTTTTATGTAAATTTCACCTAAATTAAAAAAAAAAAATAAGGTGGTGGGAGCACCATTGAAATAGTGGAGGAGGCTGGGCAAGGGGCGGGTTGTGCTTAGGCGATAAAATTTAGATACTCTCTTGGAGTTGCCTGTGTGACAGCCACAGGGAGACAGGCGCTGGCTGAGTCTGGAGTCCAGGAGGAGAGTCTGGGCTGAGATATAAATATGGCAGTTGTCACACATAGATGTCAGCCAGAAAATGGATAGAGGAGAAAAGCAGAGCCTGGATCATTCTCTAGTTCGAGCTTCATAACTGCTCATAGGAGGGTGCTATCGTCCTCACGTTCAGATGAGGAAACCAGGAGCTCCCCCAGATGAACTTGCCCGAGATCAGGCAGTTTGTTCGTGTGGGTCTCCAGGCTTCCATTCCTTTGTCTTTCCCATCTCGCAGGATGCCATTAGAACTTCCGCAGACACCTTCCCTCCCTCCCTTCTTCCAGTCATGATTGAGTATTCACAGGCGGCATTCACTGTCTGGGCGAATGTTAGTGGAGCAGGTAGGCGTGGCTCTAATCTCATGGAGTTTCCCCAGTCAACAAGCAGCTGGAGCCCACAGATACAGGGGACCCTAAGGCCACAGAGCAGGGGCATCTATCCCAGGTTTGTGGGTGGAGGGAGGCTTCCTAGAGAAAGTGGGGGTTAAGCCAAGACTTGCAGCAGAAGCAAAAGGAATGAGCCTGAGAAAGAGAATGATCCACCATTATCTTCATCTCTGAGTTCCTCACAGGTTGCTGGCATTTTCCAACTCATCAAATGAATCTATAATGTCTGTAACCCTGGAAGCAATGAGTAAACAGATGGCTTGGTTTGACTTCAAGTGGGAGCTTCAAAGGGGTGGCAAGGTAGGGTCCAAATAGCCTTGTTTTCAAAGCAAGGCTCCATCTCTTGAGCAAGTGACTTAGCCTCTCTGAACTTTACTTTTATACTTGTGAAATGGGCCAATAATGTCCACAGCTCAGTGTAGGAAATCGGTGAGATGATGTAGCAAAGTGCTGGGCACATTATAAGTGCTCAGAAAAATGTTATCTTGTTTGGAGAGGAAGAATTTCTGAGTAAACCACTGGTCCCCACACTCTGTACACTATTTAAAATGCGGATATCCTCGCTCCCTCTGAAGCTTCTGATTTAGATGGTTTGAGATGGAGCTTGGCAATCTGTGTGTTTAGAAAGCAGTCCAGATGATTCTGATAAAAGCAAGTCCAGGAACCATTGGTTTAGACCTGATACTCTTTGCTCTGATGAGCATGAAAGAGTTAAGCACCTAGAAGCAGAATTTTGCCTTCTAGGAATTATTAGCCAATGACGGTGCTGACTGATGATGTAATGTCTTTGGCTGGCACTCCATTGGTTAAGTGTATTGTTTCTCTTGCTTCAGCTGTACCAGAAGCAGAGCTGGAACACAAGGGTTAATAATTTTGTGGCAGCAGATAGAGCTCACTCTCTCCCTTTTTTTTCGTTCCCCTTATGCTAGGTGTGAGTATACAGCAGAGCCCAGCAGATTGTTGCCCTTCTCCTTCCAATAAACAGCCTCACTCTCCTCCTTACCTCCTCCCAAGCAGAGCACATGTCTCCGTAGTACTACGGAGGAGGAGAAGGAGGAGGAAGAGGAGGAGGAGGATTCTTTAGAGAAGAGAGAGCCCTCTCAAAGTTCCATGCTGCAGTCTCTCGCTGCAGTCTCTCCTTGCCTTCGGGGACGGGCACAGCCCCAGGTCCCTCTGAATGAATTGCTAAACTGCCACCTGCTTCTGAGCATTGTTCAACCTGGCAGAATCCTCAGAACCAGGAGGTGAGCCCAAGGTTTTGAAAGAGGGAGTGGGCCTGATGGGGAAGAGGCTTGGGGCAGGGGGAGGAAACAGCCCTAGACGAAAGGTCAGGCACAAGCTCAATGCAGCGGTTGCCACTGGCTTGCCATGTGAGCTTGGGCAGGGTGGTCTCCCTCTCTGGGTCTGTTTGGTAAAATGCACAATGTGAGGCTTGGATTAGGGCCCTCCTAATCCAGGTTCTGGCAGATGCCGGCAGAGCACACGCACCAGGAGCTATAAAGAAGCATGTTGGTGGCCTGGCTTTCTGTCCAATGCTCCCCGAGGATACACACTTTCCTTTGGGAGTCTGGGCCAGAGGGGAGCAGGTCAGGTTAGTGCTGTGTCTCTGGAGCCAGCTGTAACCTGGGTCCCTCCTTATATTGTCTGGACTCCCTCTTCACTGCTACGGCTCAGCCGGGTGGCCCTGGGTAGGCTCTGGGCTGAGGTTTCTACAGAAACTCCTAATTGGTCTCAGGGATTTTGATCATGTCATTTTGGGTCCCTGACCCTTGAGTTATCAGTGTGGCTTAATGAATTTGGGTACTTTCCTAGGTGCTCCAGGCTGGGGCTCTTAAAGGTGGGGAGAGGAATTCTTTTTGTATTATGGGTAGTGTGATTGTGACAGGTTTTGTGTGTGTGTGTGTGTTTAATGGGGCATGGATTATTGCCCCAGCCTAAAACTTCTCACCTTGTCCAGAAAGGGTCCCCATACAAGCATGTGTGCCTCAAGATATAAATTGAAAAGGGAAGGCATGGGGATGGGAGGGGTAACTCAGGGGAGCTGGGAAAGCTGCTACCCAGAAACTCAGAAATCCCCAGCTTTCATAGACTCACTATCATGCTGCCTCTCTTTTGCAACCCTCCAAAAATACATAAATAAAAAGTTCCTCTTTTTATTTTTCAGGATTTGGATATAAGTGGGGGCAGGGGTTCTAATTCCGGAAAGTGGAGCCTGCACAGGCTTCCCTTTGTGTCTTGTGTGATCCTTGGTGTCTGTACCCTGGTTCTAGGCCAGGCTTTGCTGATGAAGGCTGTGCTGCTGCAGGTCCTTGGGCAGGTCCCTGTGCCTTTCCGAGCCTCAGTTCAGTTCCCTCAGCTGTAAGTCACCGAGGTAGGAGGAAGCTGGGCTTGATGCTTTTTAGAGCCCTTCCAGCTCCGGCCGTCTGTGCTTTGGATTGCGATAAACCTTCGGAATCGGAGTCTGTGGATTGAGTTCGTGGGTAAAGAGTGTTTGCATAAAGGGGTACAGAGCACATGTCCTCTGGGTGCTGGGTGCCATACACAGGATTTAACCCCTTTCTCCCTCACAACTGCCCTGGGAGTGGGTGGAATAACCACATTCTACAGATGTGAAAAGCGAGTCTAATGGAGGTTGAGTGACTTGCCCAAGATCCTGTACTTGGCGAATGTCAAGGCTGGTATTTAAACCTGTGTGGGTAGGTATACTGGGGTGGCAGTACATGGTGGGATAATCCCGGGGCTGGAGCTGGAATCTTTGTCTGCCTTTGTTTTCTTGTAATGCCCATCTTTGTACTAGAGATTATGCACTTATTTGGAGCTAGGCTAGCTCAGCCAGGTTATTGTGGATTATCCACTTGCCGTCTGGGACTACAGATGATTAGAGGGCCCTGGGTCTGAAAGGGAACCTTGCAGTCCTTCGGATCAGGACCCCCAATTTATAGCTGAAAAAACGGAGCTCCAGAGAAGTTAGATGATTTGTTTCATGTCACTTGGTGAGCTGACAGATGGCAGGAAATCGAGACCAAGACTCCCTGTCTTAGCTATATGAGGTTGTATTATTATGAATAAGGTTTTTTTTTGAAACCTTCATTTAGGACCCTCGGGGTAAGCTGAATTTAGTTATTCTCACATCCAGGCCCTTTTTCAGTGCCAAAAGATTGGAGTAGACTCACGGAGCACCTCCTCTGCTTGGCATTGTGACAGATGACTGAGACATGCAAGGCTGTGAGCAAATGAGACCTGGTCACTTTCTTGAGGACGCCCAAGATGCAGGCTGTGTCTCGTGGGGTGGGGGTAAGGGGTGTGGCTCACAGGTCAGCAGTCTTCTCAGTGGATGGACTGAGACTCTGACCCTTTCCCTCTGCCTGTGGCTAGCACCCAGTCTCTGCCGCTATAAGAGCACCTGCCACCTGACATGTGGTTTCTGTTCTTTGTCTTCCCAACTAAGCTGCATGTTTCCAGGGCACAGCTCCCAAAATGTTGAACTTAATTAAATTGGTGGAGCTGCCTAATGGGGAGGTGGGTGTCATTGTCTTGGATGAGCGGAGATACACACCTAGAAACAAAAACCATCAAGTACTTATAAAAAAAAAGCACAGTGCAGCTATTTGGCCCTTTTCATGATCACTATAACATTAAGAAAGTATCATCCTAATAACGGTCTTCAAATATTCAAATGATTATCATAGGAAAGGCGGGTTGTAATTATTCTACAGGGCAGGAGGGCAGAGCTGGCCGGGGCGGGTGGAAGTTGGAGAGGAGGAGGAGCAGACGGAGGAAGAGTGTGCTGATGGTGGCGCTGTCCGGGGGCAGCCTCCACCTCCCATCGCCCTTAGAAGGAGTGAAGCTTCGTAGTCTCTGACTTCCTTTCTAGATCTAAGATTTCTTGATGTCTATCAAGCAGGAGCAAGTGAGAGGAAGCTGGGAGTGCAGCTGAGCTGCATCTTACTCATTCTTTAGGTTCCAAAGCCGAAGTATGGAATGAAAATCATGTATAGCCAAAAATATCCTCAAAAATCTTTTAATCACCAAAAAAATGCACTTTTTTTTTTGTTGAGACAGAGTCTTACTCCATTGCTTTGGGTAGAGTGCTGTGGCATCATCATAGCTCACTGCAACCTCAAACTCCTGGACTCAAGTGATTCTCCTGCCTCAGCCTCCCGAGTAGCTGGGACTACAGGCGGTGCCACGACGCCCAACTAATTTTTCTATTTTTAGTAGAAATGGGGTCTCACTTTTGCTCAGGCTGTTCTCAAACTCCTGAGCTCAAGCAGTCCTCCTGCCTCTTAAAGGCCTCTTAAAGTGCTAGGATTACAGGTGTGAGCCACCGTGCTTGCTCAAAATTGCATTATATTATGCATGGTTTCTGTGTATGCAACCCTGAACAGTAATTCCTATGCTAGCCAGTGTGCAAAAAGAAGTAGGAAAAAGAAGTAGGAAAAGAAGGTCTATGTGCAGTTGTCTGCATGTTTGTACTGTTCTGTCTTTAACATAGGCTGTCGCATCTCCAGGTGTGGGGTGAAGGGGAGAGAATGCGCAGGTGTTCTTGCGCTTGCTTACAGGGTTTACGCCACTCTGTTTGGATAAACAGTCTCTAGTGTTTCATACATGTTAATGGTCTTTTAAATGATAATGACAATTAAATGAGATAATGTATGCAGAAACCCCCAGCCCAGGAACTGTTACAGAGCGGGTGCTCACTAGATTATTTGCTGGAAGGTAATCTGCATCTTGCTTCAGCAGACGCATCCATGCTGCTCTTGGAAAAGTTTTAGAGAAGAACCTGGCCACCTGTGTCCAGGTTGACTTTTCCTGTTTGAGGTTGGCATGTTCCGCCTGGCTCCTCTGGATGTCCCTGAATATGGCTTCTAAAATTCAAAGTGGAGAAAGAACGAGATTAGAGGCAACACAGACCTGAGTTCAAAGTGTCAGACATTACTTATCACTGTGTGACATTGAGAATGTTACTTAACCTCTCTGTGTTCAGTTTGTTTCTGTGTGAAAATGAGACTAATAGGACTGGCCTTGAAGGGTGGGTGGGAGGATCAAATAAGAATCTTGTGCCTAGAACCTATGGAGTAGGTGTTCTGTAGATGCTAATTTATTCATTCTCCTTGGAAAGGTGTTGCAGAGAGGTGTTGTTTTTTTGCTTTCTTCAATCTCACCTCAAATTTCTTTGCTCACATTAGCAGCACTTCGAGATGGCTTTCTACAAGCCCTTGGGGAACGTCACGTGGCATTATTCTAAGAATGCTGTGCTTGGAAGCCTTGGTCCTCCTAGTTCACCTCCCTGCTAGTTTTCCAACCAAGCACTAGAAAGTTGCACTTAGAAAGGAGATGTTGAACTTAATAAATTTTTAAAGTGCCAATAGCTGAGTTAAATATTTGGGACTGGGGCTGCTTTACTCAGGGGCCAAGTGAGCCCGTGATTTGAGGGTTGATAACAAAGAAATTTTTGAGCCAAAATATGGCTCCAAGTTCAAAGCATTGGGAATTTCATTACTGACTGTTCATCTCTTGGGTTAACTCATTCATCCATTCAACAAACACTTATGGAGTTCTAATCCTGTGATAGGCAGAATCTTGGCGCTGGGGATGTCCTTAACTCATGGACCTTATATTCTGGTGGGGAACGTAGAAAATAACCATAAAACAAATACATTGTATGATGTCCCTTAGAAATGAATGCCAGATAGAAAATTGAAACAGTGTAAGGGTGTAGGAAGATGCCATTATATTTATAGAAAAGTCAGTTAGAGAAGGTCTCTCAGAGGATTTAATATTTTAACAGAGCTGTGAAGTTTGGGAGTGGGTTTTGGGAATATTGGGAAAAGAGTTCCAGGCAGAGGGAACAGCAAGTGAGCCTCAGAGTCGGTAGAGAGGCATGGGAAGGGAGTTAGAAAGAAGAGAGGTACCCAAAGCCAGCTCTGGGGGCGACTCATGAGCTGTGGAGAGAAGTTCAGAGGTGGAGGTTTTGAGCAAGGAGTTTACACGGTTTGACTCGTTCTTTTAATTGATTTTATTTTTTAAATTGTCATATGGTAAAGTTGCCTTTGTTTGCTGTACAGTTCTATGACTTTTTACACATGTATGGATTCACGCCACTGCCACCAGCACAGTGGGGACACAGGACGGTTCCATCATCCCAAACACCCCCTGCTGCTGTCTCGTTATAGTCGCCAGCTCCCCACCTCTGACATTTGGCAACTGCAGCTCTGCCCTCTGCCGCGATGGTTTTGTCTTTCAAGAATATCACATACATGGAATCACACAGTAGGTGGCCCGCTGAGGCTGGCTTTCCCCTCGGCGTCATGTCCTTGAGCTGCATCCATGTCGTTGTGTGTGTCAGTTGCCCGTTCATCTTTATCGCGGGCTAGTCTCGCCTTGCAGAGATGTACCACAAAGTGTCTATCCATTCGTTGCTTGGGTAGTTTCCAGCTTTTACGGATTATGATTAAAGCTGCTATAAACATTTGTGTTCCGGTTTTTGTGTGAACATACATTTTTGCTTCTCTAGAGTAAATACCCGGGAGTTGGATTGCTCTGACATATGCTAAGTTTCCATTTAACTTTGTAAACAACTGTCAAGCTAATTTTCAGCGTGGCTGTACCATTTTGCACTTGCATCAGCAGTGTATGCAAGTTCCCTTCCTTAACCACATCCTTGTCAGCACTTGGCGTTGTACTTTCAATTTTAGCCATTCTAGTAGCTGAGTGGGATCTCACCATGGTTTTAATCTGCATTTCCCTGATTTGCTAACGGTGTTGACTATCTTTTCACATGTGTATTCGCCATCCTTATATTCTCTTTGGTGTCTGCTCAGGGCTGTTACTCATATTTTTTCAATTGCTTTCTTCTTCTTATTGTTGAGGTTTTAGTATTCTTTGTATCTTCCGGATACCAGTGCTTTCTTGACTATGTGGTTTATAATATTTAACATGTTTTTAAAGAGTCATTGTGAATGCCACACGTCAAGGAAGCTGCAGGGGGAAAGGTGGGAGCTGCAGGCTCAGTGAGTGGGTCATTGCAGTAGCTCATGGGGCAGAGAGGTGGGTAGCTTGGACTAAGGTCACTGAGATGAAAGAAGTGAGAAGTGGTCAAAATCAAAAAACCTTTCGAAAGTCAAGCCAGCTGAACTTGGTGATGGACGAGATGTGGAATGTGAGGGAAAAGAGAATACAGCTGGAGGTAGTGAGAATTTAAATATAATTCTGGCATGGTCTCTACCCTCAAGTAGCTTGCAGTCTGGTGAGAGATTTACTTTAAGCAGTTCACCTGCAATACAGCCAGGTGTGCTCACAGAGATCACGTGGAATGTATCACGGGAGTACAGGTGAGGGAGAAATGACTAGGTGTAAGGTTGGCAAGGCCAGCTGTCTGCGCAGCTGCTCTCTCTAATTTTATCGTGTATAAGAATCATCTGGAAAGTTGTTACAAATGCAGGTGGCTAGGCCCTGATCTCAAAAGTAGGAGGTCTGTGGTTGGCAGGCACCACGAATCTTTCTAAGTAGGTGATGGTCGACCATCTGTGGGATCCCCTTGGGGGAGCTGGGAAGACTTCAGAGAAGAGATGCTGTTGAGATGCGATTTCCACGTTTAGTAGGAATTCCGACTTGGAGAAAGCTGGGGAAAGGACATCCAGGTGGAGGGAAAAGCAGAAGCAAAGTCTGGGAATAAGGATAAGGAATAGCTAGAGGCTGGAATATGTTGGGCCATGATGATGGTCATTGACCAAAGAGCAGGTGGTCTGTAGGGATGGGATTCGAGTCACTTGACTTTCTGTGCTCAATGAGCCTAAAGGAATTGAAGCAATTCATCAGCTCCCCAGTTACTAACCAGGGGCCCACATGGTGAAATCTACCAGGCAGTCCAAGAGTGAGGCATGCGGAGTGTCTCTTGTGCTCTCAAAATCTCATGTGACGAAGCATGTTTGCGTAAAGCTACCATTGTGGTGCCTCAGCTGGCCAGAGGTGTTGAGTGTGCAGAGGTTGGCAGAAGGATGCCCCGTACCTGGTACCATTCCGGGCATCACTTTCCAAAGATGCCAGAGCCACATCTTCCTGTGACACACTCACTGGGTGCCAAGCCTAATTCAAAGCTCTTTACATGGATTAACTCAGTTAATTCTCATCACAAGCCTATGGAGGATCTGGAATTGTTATCTCTGTTTCATGATGAGCAAACGGAGGCACAGAAAGATTAATGACTGGCCCAAGGTCACAGAGCTAAGAAATAGAAGAGCTGGGATATTGACCCAGGTAGTTTCGACCTGGGAGCTCATGATTTTAACCGATATGCTGCGCTAACCTTGTAGGGGCATCTCCAGAGTATGAGAAGGAGGGGAAGTAGTAGTAGCAGCAATAACACTCTATCTAACATGTAGTACTTACACACTATGGTAACATGTAGTACTCACTATAGACCAGTCTCTCTCTTATGTGTTATTCCTGGAGTTAGTCTTGGTAGGGACTATTTCAATAATAAGCTTTTGTCTTCTAACGAGTTTTCTTTTTTGACTTTAGCTTTTGGGTTGAAACTTTCTATTTTTATTCTTTCTTGCCTAGTTAATAACAAGATGGTATAATTTTTGTGAGATTCGAAAGAGCAACATGAAGTGTTACAATACCATCATGCTCTTAAGGGTTGCTGTTCTCCGTGGGACTGTTTGCCCTTATACTAAATGTCCCTAGACTCCTGTTTTTAGGGTTCTTCAAAATCTGTCTTTCCCCCACCCTGCCTTCTCTTGCTTCAAGCAGCCAGTGTCCTTTCCTCTGGCAAAATTCTTTCTGATTTACCACGTCCATTTGGCTGAAGTCGGGGAGGGCAGAGGATCGAATACACGTGCACTGGTTCCTAAGGCAGGATCAGCTGACTAAGGGCTTTTCTTTGTTTCGTAGGGTTTAGAGAGAGGTGCTGTAGACAGGTGGGCCTGGGGGCCTTTCCTGCCCTGGCCCCCCTATTTCCAGGTTCTCGACTGTGTTAGTGTCCTGGGCAGTTGGGCTGCTATAACAAATTGCTATAGACTGGGTGGTTTAAACAACAGACATCTGTTTCTCATGGTTTCTAGAACCTGAAAAGTCTGGGGTCAGCATACTAGCATGGTCAGGTTCCGGTAAGGGCCCTTTTTCCTGGTTTACAGATGTCTGTCTTCCTCACATGGCTGGGTGTGGGGAGAGAGGAAGCAAGCTTTGTGTCCGTTCTTATGAAGGCACTAACCCCATCATGAGGGGGCTCTACCCTCATGACCTAATCACCTCCCAAAGGCCCCGTCTCCAAATACCGTCACATTGGGATTACTGTTTTAACATATGAATTTGGGGGATACAAACATTCAGCCCATAGCAGTTGGGTGGTTGAGTTTGCTGCACGAAAGACCTCCAGATAGTGCAGAAGTGATCTGGGAGACAGAGTTTTGAACTTTCCTTTAGCAGAGGGAGGGAGGGGTGCAGGGGAGGCTTCCTGGCTGAGCTTGTATCTACGCTGAGTTTTGAAAGATGCATGGAGTTCACTAATCCAATGGGGTGGGGAGGGACTTAGAAAAGAATAAAAAAGGATGGCGTTCCAGGGAGCAGGGACAGCAGGTGCAAAGGCATGGCACGCACAGCAGGTAAGTGGATGAGTGTCAGCGAACGAACGTGCAAGGGCACCCTGGTGGAAGATGAAGCTGGCGCAGGTCAGAAGGAATCTCCAGTGCCACGTGGGGGAGCTCAGACATGTATCAAGGAGCAACAGCCGTGTTTCAACAGGAGATGACATGGCCAGATTCGTGTTTTATAAAAACATGTCTCTGACGGTCTGTGATGTAGAAACGGATTTGTAGGAGAACTGATGGGATGCGCAGAGACCAGTAAGAAGGGTTATGCAGTCGTGCATGAAGGAGGTGATGCATGTCCGAGCTGGGGGTCGAGAGGGAGATGAAGGGAGTGTCCAAGCAACCCTTTCACTCGTCCACACACCCAGAATAAACCCCTTTTCTGTCACGGGGCTGCACGGAGGTGAATTTGATATGATCCTTGTCCTCAAAAAGTTTATAATCTAGGGACTTCTAGGAAACCGGTGACAACATGAGAGGTGGATTTACTCAGTTCTTTGATTCACAAATATCTTTTGAATGCCTGCTGTGGCCTGTCTGGTCAGTGCCGGAGATACGACAGTGGAAAAATAAGCAAAAACCCCCATCTTCATGGAGATTGTCAAGTTGGCGGAGGGGGCACAGGAAGAACATACTACAAGAATAAAATATATAATATGTTAGACGATAATGGGTATTACAAAGAACATTAACTCAGGGAAGGAGAGAAGGGGTGTTCAGGGGAGGGCTGCAGTTTCTTAAAAGGTGACATTTGAATAAAGAGCTAAAGATATATAAAGATGGAGGCTAAAACACCTACCTGGAGGTACCGTGGTGTAGTAACTTTGAGCATAAGCTTTGGGGTTAGGCAGACACAAATTTGAATCCTGGCTCCATGCCATGTGGCCTAGGTGACCTTAGACATGTCTTCTCACCCCCTGGAGCATCGATGTCTTTACCCGTAAGATGGGGTTGGTAATGCCTATCACCCAAGATTGCCGTGAGCCTGGGGGACCCTCCCTGCTTAGCGCAGGGCCTGGCACACAGAGCTGCTCTCTAAATGGTTCATATTCAGAATGCTGGGGGACGATTCCACATTCTGGAGTCATCTCACAGGCTTCGTGGAGAAGGGGCCCCGGAAGGCGAACCCTGGAGGCTTTGAAGCGGGATTCCCTGCCCAGGGCTCTCTGCTCTGCTGCTGCAGCCCCTGCAGAACAGAGGCCCAGGGACTTGGGGCAGGGAGGCAGGGGAAGCCCCAGGACGGCCTCAGGGCTGCCACCTGCAGGTCAGGGATCCTGTCGCCGGGACTTCATGGAGGCTACCTGAGCTAACCATGGCTCAGTTTAGGGATGGGAGAGCTGCCGAGTTCTTAACCTGACCCCAGTCAAGATTCCTAACTGGACTTTTCTATAAAATGGGATGACTGGCTGCCTTGGGTCAGGTGGCAGAGGTTCCTCCCTCCACTCCTGGCAGCCTCTTCAGTAAAGAAGGGTACAGCAGCACCCTGGGGACAGGGCAGTCGTGGGGCCCAAGGTCATGCTGAGTTCTGGGGCCCCAGGAGCTCTCAAAGGTCCTGAGAGCAGGTTTCTTTAGCAGTTGGCCCAGCGAGTGCTGCAGGAACAGCTGTTTTCTGCAGGGCTGGAGAGGCAACTGCCGCAGCAGCGGTCCCCACCGCGGCTGTGAAAAAGCCCTCCCTTGCCTGCCAGTGACAGCGGCTGGGGATCTTTTGGTGGAAAGCTGCTGCCGGGATATGAGAGCTCTGCTTCCCTCTGCCAGTCGCATGCTGTCAGCCTTGAGTATCATGGTGCCTGCCCCAGGGGGCATTGCTGCTGCTTGGCTAAAGCCCAGCTGCTTCCCAGAGCTCAGGAAGCAGCTTTGGGTGGGGAGGCTGGGAGGTGTCGAGCCCCTGCTGAGCGAGGGAGCCAGCAGGGCACGGAATTGCCTGGGTATTTTTTTGATCTATTCTTTTTTTCTTGTTTTATTTTCTGGGCCTTTTGTTGTCATTCTTTTTTTTTTTTCTTTATTCAGTTTTATTACTTGGTTCATTGACTTTACTTTTTCTTCCTTCCTTTAATCCTAATTTCATTTTCTTTCTTTCCCTTGCTCTTTCTTCCCCTCTTCTTTCCTGCCTTTGGTCTACTCACTCATTTGTTAATTTAATATCAATCCATCAGGCATTTTCTCAGTCCCTTGCTAGAGCTGAAGATACCGGTAACACTTCCCCTGCCTTCTGGAGGGAGCTCAGTTGCTGTGGGAATGGGGTTGGGGGAAGGAGAAACAGGCAAACAGGTAAAACTTGGCATTAAGGGCCCGGACTCCGGAGTCTGACCAGCGGCTTCCTTACTGTGTTACCTTGGGCAAGTCACTGAACCTTTCTGAGCCTCAGATGTTTCAGGATAAAATCAGGATAACAGAACCTTCTTCATAGGATTGCTAGGAGTACAGGTGAATTGCTTAGCCCCGTGCCTGGCATGTAGCAGGAATTCAACAAGTTATGATTAATATAGTCTGACAAGTATTATTAGGAATCAAGATAAAGGAAGGCAGAGAAATAAACCACTTTTCTTTGCCTGGCTCTTGCTCTTGAGAGTGAGGGTCAAAGATATGCATCTGAGTTCTTCAGGGCCGAGCCCTTCACCTTCAGATGAGGGAGGGGGAGGGGAGGAGCCTGGACTCTGGAGTCAAACCACCTGCGCCAAGTCCAGTGGCTGTGGCAGTGGGGCAAGTCACTCTACCTTTCTGGGCCTCCATTTCCTCCTGTATTAAGCAGGGATAATAACAAAGGATTACCGTGTAAGGGAGGAAAAAAATTCTTTTCCCTCTTTCCATCTTCGGTGTACTGTTCCCTATAAATCAGACTAAGAAAGGGCAGATGAACAAGAGAAAAACAAACACAAGTTTATTAACACAGGCAGCCATGCATATACTTGGAAGCACTCAGAGTTCAGTAACTCAAATGATCAGAACTTGGGCATCTTAACAAAGGAACAATACATTTTTAGAGAAGTGACATACAAAGGAAAAGGATTTTGAATTTCTAGGACAGCAAAGTGTGGGAAGGCAAATATATTGGGAAACTGATGGAAGTTAATACAGTTTGTTATATAGATTTCTCTGGTGTTAGGGTGGAGCAAAAGAGAACTCCTGCAGGATGCCTGTTAGTGAGAGAACTCATAGGATCGATCTTTAACTGTTACTAGGAAATTGCGGGATTAGGTATTTTCCTGTTATTTTTGCAAGGCTGCCCCTTTCATCTGGTGTCTCAGGCTGGTAAGGGTTTGAAGTTGTCTCCGGTGATTAACTTCTTCCTGCTGTGGGGTCGGGGGACATCTTCGCAAATTTATGTCCTGCTCTTAGGTAAATAGAGGGAGGACAGAGAGCCTTTCTTATGTCTGCTTCTTCTAACTGACTGCCTTCAGCTCGAAATAATTCCCATGTCAAAGTGGTATATTTGGGGACAGCATTCTGGTCCCCTTCAACTATTGGGACTAATTGGTTTAATATATGAACGAAGCTTAAAGCAGTACGTAGGACTTAGGAAGCATTATATAAGTGTCAGCTGCTGTTATTATTATTATTACTCTTATGATCATCATCATTATTGTTAGGGTCACACAGTGAGCCAGTGGTAGTGGCCACCCAGTTTCCTTTAGTGACAATATGCCCACACTGCTCCTCAGCATCAGCAGCGAGCTGCCCACTTCCCAGCCTGCAGAGGGGAAGGTGTCCTCACAGTTGCAGCTGAGCAGCTGAGCATGGTTGCAGCAGGCTGTTCCTGGAATTTTCTGAGCCAGTGCCCGGACTCAGGCTTTCCAAGGTGAAGCGCACTGCGGAGGCTGCCACAGAGAGCACCAGGTTATCAAGCAGTGCCCTGTTGATTCTTGGCACCAGGAGAGGAGGGCTGGGCAGCAGACCAGGATATCACAGCAGCTTGAGGGCTGCATCCCAAGCCAGGCTGATCCAGAGGCAAGGTTTGCCTCTGTAGGGACCAAAGCCCTTGGTCCCCTACAGGTTTGCTGAAAAATCACTGATGTGGGACGGATTTATTAATAGAAGAAAAGGCATACAAATTGTTTATTCTGTGTTATTCCACAGGCCGAGCCCCCCGGTTAACTGTGTTTCTGCCAGGGCAGAGCCCACGACCTCCCAGGGACCCAGTGTCCTCCACGAAGTTTACCGGGTGCCCACTGGGTGTGGCTCTGCGCGCTGGCCCTGGGCGGGGCACTGGGAACAGAGGGCTGAGTGGGCAAGGTCCTGGCCGTCCCATGGGGGCGTCCAGTGGGAAATAAAATGCTTCCTGCTAAAAAGAAAATGCCAAAGATTAATGGAAGAAGCGTGCAGTTGTGGGGGGCGGGAGGTGCTGGAGCGGGCAGGAAAGAACTCTGAGGAGGCGACCTTGGAGGTGGGACCTGAATGACAAGGAGGGAGCAAGGGGAGAACCTGCCAGACAGGGGGAACAGCCAGTGCAAAGGCCTGAGGATGGGCGATGGGTGCAGGGGCGGAGCTCTGGGGACGGGCTGGCTTGTTTGAGGGAAGAAGGAAGGCCAGTTAGGATGTGGGAAATGG